>CM062502.1:713304-739551 GCA_031479575.1 Coregonus ussuriensis
TACAGCCTAAAAGCTAAATGTTTAGATGTTGTTGACGTGTCGACATTATGAGAGCCCCTGCCAGTTCTGAAATGGCTATAGCCTTGAAATAATAATAATCTAGACAAAATAAATCATTTTCGTTCCTTCTTAGGCTACCTGACTTTCTCATGACTGATTTAGAGTTAGTATGTTGCAGCGCTCCTTCACTTTTTTCAAATTGAGAATAGTAAAATTATTTCATAAAAATTAATTATGTTAAATTCAAAATACATATATTTTGGCCTTATTACCTCTAAAATTACATGAAAACGATAGAATGACAAACTAAATAAATATGTAGACTACAGCAGCCTAGAGGTCGGTACATGGTGGTTTCTTCCCTATCTAGGCGTGTGTTCAGAGGCCTGTCGGTCTGAGACGTGACCACTTTGAGCGTAACTGATCCACCTCATGAAATCGTATCATCACAAAACGAGATTCACAGTGTGTCTGCCTTGATGTTTATAAACCTCCACGGACCACCTTGCACAGTGGAACCCAGAACGAGATGTGGTCTGCCTTGATGTTTATAAACCTCCACGGACCACCTTGCACAGTGGAACCCAGAACGAGATGTGGTCTGCCTTGATGTTTATAAACCTCCACGGACCACCTTGCACAGTGGAACCCAGAACGAGATGTGGTCTGCCTTGATGATTATAAACCTCCACGGACCACCTTGCACAGTGGAACCCAGAACGAGATGTGGTCTGCCTTGATGTTTATAAACCTCCACGGACCACCTTGCACAGTGGAACCCAGAACGAGATGTGACCACTTGGTTCCGGTGCTGTCCTTTCACCTCCACGGTTCGGAGGGTGCTTAAATCACTCAAAATAACCCTCATGAAGATGTTGTCTAGTAGTTCTACTTGTGGGGATCTATTTTCTTGTAACTGGATGTGATGCCTATCTTAGAAGGAATGCATTAATGATTAAACATAATGGGTTTGTACTGTACTGATATAAATTGTTTCACATAACAAGTTGTGATTCATGTGAGGAACGTTAGGGGGTAGGATGAGATAAGACTTGTATTTCTCACAGACACGAACACTGCCTCTTTGTGATCTGTGAACCGTCCAAGGACGTAGGTACAAGGAGTACAGGGGAACAGTGTCTATGGGTGCTGACTCTACAGGTTGTGATGATAACAACTTATGCCTGGCAACAGTGTGCAACGGTAAAGCGCCAAGGGACTGGGACCAGCCTGTGCGCCAACGATAGGCTGAGTAAGTCTAAACCACGCTCAGTCTCTACTCTGATAGGTCCAGCAAGGAGTGGGAACTATCTCTGTCAGGGTATTTAAAGAACTGCCTGTAACAATGGATCAGTTCTCTGAGTGCCCTGCGTGGTATTTCAGTGGACCCGTATATACGAACATCATATTTACCATTGAAGTGTTTTGCATTAATTAAAATACTAGTCTATTTTAGAAGACGTGTATTGACCTCTTTTGTTCCTAATACCAGATTTGAATTGAAGCAATTTAACATACTCATCCCTTAATATTACAAGTTGAAGATGATCACTTCTCACCGTGGTGCTCCTTTAGTAAAGTTAGATCAAAGCTGAATCAATGTCTCGCAAGATCACTTAATGATTAATTAGTATTTTACATAACAGATCGGAATATAATAGCATACTGTAGCATAGTAGGTCTATAATATGTTAAACCAAAAACCCCGCAGTCATTTCTTATTTGAAGCTGAATATTTTCCTCATGAGGCCAGAACTCAACAGCGCACGCAGCGTCGATTGAAAAATATTCCTTCCAAGATGCTAATAGTTTGTTAACACCATCTGCTTTAATTCGCTTGCAAAACAGTAATTGTAAACTGATTGAGATCAAATGATTGGCATTGCTGTTTGAACTGTTCACTGGTAAAACGTGAAGAATTATTAGTGCTGAGCATTAGTGCTTTTTGAGGTTGGTTCAGTTTCCGTTAAATTATACAAATACAATCATGGTTTTCGATTTCGATTATTTGGGTTGAACGCTGTAACACAGAATAACACAATTAATAAAAGTCCCTTGATGGTAGTGGCTGCCCATTACTGCTCATCACTTATTAAACATCATTTATTTACTTTAATAAAATATTTATGTTGTGTTTATTACATTGGTTTTATTTGATGACTTTATTATTTCATTCCAAGTCATCATCTCCTCTCTGTAGAGCTGCTGCCTTTCTGACTAAATCACTATTAGTTCAACTTTTATTAGTTCAAAGTAAATAAGGAATACTTTTATGACTGCTGAATACCAACTATCAATCACTTAGATCATGTATTTTCAGACAGAGACACCTCGCGAAGCAACAGCTGCTCTCTATATCCCCTCACGATCGCACATTCTTCTGCCTCTTCCGTAGCAGGCGTAAAATAAACATCGATCGGACTAGTAGATGCCCAATGGATTATGGTCTTTGTAATTAATTACCACGTTTTATGCGCTAAACTATGTAGAATATTGGCCTGTTGGTTTTAAAAAATATAACATTTTCTTGAGACTAGATGTGTGGGCATACGTTGCAATTGGAGGATGCATTTTATGCACTTATTCTATAATGATATTCAATCTGTGGTACAAACTTTGAGAAAATAATAGCACTACACAACTGCTCCTATAGAGACAAACCAAAGATATCCCATATGCATCGGTATCACTTCTTACCCCGGCATTTTACAGCATGTTTCTAGCATAAAGCACTGAGGAAATAAAGCGTCGTTATTGATCATTTTATATAAATCAGGTCCATTTAATTTGTATTAAAATCAATTATAGCAGTATCAAGCTTTGGACCCCAGGAAGAGTAGCTGCTGCCTTGACTGGAACTAATGGGGATCCATAATAAACCCCAGGAAGAGTAGCTGCTGCCTTGGCAGGAAGTAATGGGGATCCAAAATAAAGATCTGTATTTCTCGGAGCATGCTCTTCATATAGCCTGGGAATATAGCCTATAGTATGCTATGGATCATTTTATTAAGACCACACTAGGACCACTTGATATTGCAGCAGAGAATCAGGGATGAGGGACAGCATCAGCCACACATGAGATACTATAATAAGCAACTCATTCTCAAACCCTGAGCAATATGACATTTAATCGATTACAAATTACATGACCCTCCCCTGGACTAAATAAGAAAATACTAAACCCTCCCCCTGAAATTGAAAAAGCGTGACCCGCCCCCATTTTCCTCCGGGTAACTATTGTGTACATTTCTCTCTCTCCCTCAGAGGATTCCTTTCCGTGGTTTCTGATCTGGCTTCAGCTTGAGTTCTTGGGAGTTCTTGGGAGTTCAGTCGAGATCTGACAAAAATGATCTAGCTAGCCAACTTAATAATTGTTTATGTGTTTGTGTCCACTCACCGACCCCAGCAGACATTGGGACTCCCTGACGGCTCCACAGCAGCCGAAGAACCCCACCAACATCACCAGACTGCCTGCTATGATCAGAAAATACACACCTGGAGAGAGAGAGAGAGAGAGAGAGAGAGAGAGACAGAGAGAGGATAGAGAGGATAGAGGGAGAGAGAGAGAGAGAGAGAGAGAGAGGGGGGGAGAGAGAGAGATGGAGAGAGAGAGAGAGAGAGAGAGATGGAGAGAGATGGAGAGAGAGACATAGAGAGAGAAAGAGATGGAGAGAGAGGAGAGAGAGGAGAGAGAGAGAGAGAGGAGAGAGAGAAGAGAGAGACAGAGATGGAGAGAGAGAGAGAGAGAGAGAGAGAGAGAGAGAGAGAGAGAGAGAGAGAGAGAGAGAGGAAGAGATGGAGAGAGAGAGAGAGAAAGAGATGGAGAGAGAGAGAGAGAGAGAGAGAGGAAGAGATGGAGAGAGAGAGAGAAAGAGATGGAGAGAGAGAGAGAGAGAGAGAGAGAGAGAGAGAGAGAGAGAGAGAGAGAGAGGAAGAGATGGAGAGAGAGAGAGAGAAAGAGATGGAGAGAGAGAGAGAGAGAGAGAGAGAGAGAGAGATGGAGAGAGAGAAAGAGATGGAGAGAGAGAGAGAGAGAGAGAGAGAGAGAGAGAGAGAGAGAGAGAGAGAGAGAGAGAGAGAGAAGAGATGGAGAGAGAGAGAGAGAGAGAGAGAGAGAGAGAGAGAGAGAGAGAGAGAGAGACAGAGAGAGAGAGAGAGAGAGAGAGAGAGAGAGAGAGAGAGAGAGAGAGAGAGAGAAAGAGATGGAGAGAGAGAGAGAGAGAGAGAGAGAGAGAGAGAGAGAGAGAGAGAGAGAGAGAGAGAGAGAGAGAGAGAGAGAGTCAGTCTGCGTCAGCCAACCAGCCTCCCAGTCTGCTCCAGCCAGACAGTCACCCACACTGCAATCTTATTGATTCAAATTGGAAGTTCTTAGTCCAGGAAAGATTATTCCCTAGACACCAGGTGTATAAATTCTGGTGTCCTACAACTGAGAGTCAACATCATCATCCACACTGGCACAAACGACCTTCGTGCCAAAGGTGAAAATGTATCAGTTAGAAGAGTGGCAGAACGAGCACAGGCTATGTTCCCAACAACCAATATAGCCTACCAAGAAAATACTTCCCAGGACAGTTGATCGAAAAAATAAATCAACAGATCCCTGTGAACTGTGCCTCACTGCTCAACGTCAGAACGGCTCACCACCCCACTCTGACATGTGAACATTTATAAGATAATGTATATCTTGATCAGGACAGTATCAGAACCTTTGGACCTAAAGGATGCAACACTTGGCAGGGACCCCCACACCCATCACCTCAGCAGCAGAGCCCCCCTGCCCCACCTTCTGAAACAACAGTACCCCCACCATCCCCAGGAGAGAAGAGCCAGACACGGCTTATTACAGCACAGCTCTACAAGACCGGGCCCAACACAGCACAGATTTACCAGACCAGACCCGCCTCAGGACAGCACGACCAGACCCATCACAACACAGCTCTACCAGACCCGTCCCATCACAACACAGCTCTACTAGACCCCACCACAGCACAGCTCTACTAGACCAGGCCCAACACAGCACAGATTTACCAGACCAGACCCGCCTCAGGACAGCACGACCAGACCCGTCCCATCACAACACAGCTCTACTAGACCCGGCCCATCACAACACAGCTCTACTAGACCCGGCCCATCACAACACAGCTCTACTAGACCCGGCCCATCACAACACAGCTCTACTAGACCCCATCACAACACAGCACCACTAGACCCGGCCCATCACAACACAGCTCTACTAGACCCCATCACAACACAGCTCTACTAGACCCCATCACAACACAGCTCTACTAGACCCCATCACAACACAGCTCTACTAGACCCCATCACATCACAGCTCTACTAGACCCCATCACATCACAGCTCTACTAGACCCCATCACAACACAGCTCTACTAGACCCGGCCCATCACAACACAGCTCTATTAGACCCGGCCCATCACAACACAGCTCTACTAGACCCCATCACAACACAGCACCACTAGACCCGGCCCATCACAACACAGCTCTACTAGACCCCATCACAACACAGCTCTACTAGACCCGGCCCATCACAACACAGCTCTACTAGACCCCATCACAACACAGCTCTACTAGACCCCATCACAACACAGCACCACTAGACCCGGCCCATCACAACACAGCTCTACTAGACCCGGCCCATCACAACACAGCTCTACTAGACCAGGCCCATCACAACACAGCTCTACTAGACCCCATCACAACACAGCTCTACTAGACCCCATCACAACACTGCACCACTAGACCCGGCCCATCACAACACAGCTCTACTAGACCCGGCCCATCACAACACAGCTCTACTAGACCAGGCCCATCACAACACAGCTCTACTAGACCCCATCACAACACAGCTCTACTAGACCCGGCCCATCACAACACAGCTCTACTAGACCCGGCCCATCACATCACAGCTCTACTAGACCCCATCACAACACAGCTCTACTAGACCCCATCACAACACAGCTCTACTAGACCCCATCACAACACAGCTCTGCTAGACCCCATCACAACACAGCTCTACTAGACCCCATCACAACACAGCTCTACTAGACCCCATCACAACACAGCTCTACTAGACCCCATCACAACACAGCTCTACTAGACCCGGCCCACCACAACACAGCTCTACTAGACCCCATCACAACACAGCTCTACTAGACCCGGCCCATCACAACACAGCTCTACTAGACCCCATCACAACACAGCTCTACTAGACCCCATCACAACACAGTTCTACTAGACCCCATCACAACACAGCTCTGCTAGACCCGGCCCATCACAACACAGCTCTACCAGACCAGGCCCATCACAACACAGCTCTACCAGACCAGGCCCATCACAACACAGCTCTACTAGACCCGGCCCATCACAACACAGCTCTACTAGACCCGGCCCATCACAACACAGCTCTACTAGACCCGGCCCATCACAACACAGCTCTACCAGACCAGGCCCATCACAACACAGCTCTACTAGACCCCATCACAACACAGCTCTGCTAGACCCGGCCCATCACAACACAGCTCTGCTAGACCCGGCCCATCACAACACAGCTCTACTAGACCCCATCACAACACAGCTCTACTAGACCCGGCCCATCACAACACAGTTCTACTGGACCTGGCCCATCACAACACAGCACTGACCACTATTCCAGGGTCGGGCAGAACACAGATCTCAACCCCATAGAAAATCTTTGGAGGGAGTTGAAAGTCCGTGTTGCCCAGCGACAGCCCCAAAACATCACTGCTCTAGAGGATATCTGCATGGAGGAATGGGCCAAAATACCAGCAACAGTGTGTGAAAACCTTGTGAAGACTTACAGAAAACGTTTGACCTGTGTCATTGCCAACAAAGAGTATATAACAAAGTATTGAGAAACTTTTGTTGTTGACCAAATACTTATTTTCCACCATAATTTGAAAATAAATTCATAAAAAATCCTACAATGTGATTTTCTGGAGAAAAAAATTCTCATTTTGTCTGTCATAGTTGACGTGTACCTATGATGAAAATTACAGGCCTCTCTCATCTTTTTAAGTGGGAGAACTTGCACAATTCGTGGCTGACTAAATACTTTTTTTCCCCACTGTATGTGTGTGTGTGTGTGTGTGTGTATGTATGTATATGTGTATATGTATGTATGTATATATATATATATATATATATATATATATATATTACTATAATTTTTTTTATTGGGACACCCCTCCTTGTACAGTAGCCCAATTATAAATAATAGAAACAGTCCTGACCAAATACTGAACAAAAATGGGAAGGAGTTAGTGCATCTCTGTCGAGCCTTAGGCCTGTACATGCTTAATGGTAGAATCAGAGGGGACTCTTTAGGTCAGTTTACTTACTGCTCAGCTCTTGGGACAAGTGTAGTCGATTATGCCATCACTGACATCGACCCTTCCTCCATTAGTGCATTCACTGTCAGACCACAGACACCATTGTCAGATCACTGCAGATCAACGTGTTTCTGAAGAAATTAACCGGCAATATTCATTCAAAAAAATAGCCGAATAAACTCTACAACATGAACCAATCGTACAGATGGGCTCCAAACAGTGCAGAGAAATTCATTGAAACATTGAACTCAAATGAAATGATGAACTCTATACAGGTCTTCAATAACTCACAATACCAAAACAAGAAGGTGTCAATTCGGCTCCTCAAAACATCAATTGCATTTTCCAAAAAGCAGCATCGAAAGCAAATTTGAGAAAACCAAAGAAATGCAACATCAGAAACAAAAAACAAAATGTTTCTGAAAAATGGTTTGATAACGATTGTAAAACAATTAGAAAACACAGAAGACAAATTTCAAATGAAAAACATAAGCAGCAAAACAACCCAGATCTACGCTATGAATACTATGAAACTCTGAAACAGTATAAACATACACTGAAACGCAAGAAATTGAATTATACCAACAAGACACTTGATGAAATTGAAAGTGCAATTGACCAAAATCAGTTCTGGGACATGTGGAACAATATAAGCATGACAAAGCCACAAGAATTAGCCATACAAGATGAAGGAATTTGGAAAACTTATTTTGACCATCTATACAAAAACATCCCACAAAAAGACTTACAACAGAACCAATTAGAAATTCAAGAAAAATTTAACATCCTTGAATCGGTCATTAAAAACAACCAAAATCCATTAGATTACCCAATAACCCAACAAGAACTAAATGAAAAGCTCAAATCTATAAAATCAAAGAAGGCTTGTGGTCTAGATAACATCAGAAATGAAATGGTGAAAAACAGCACACCTGAGTTGCAAAATGCTGTGCTTAATTGTTCAACATAGCTTTAACTTCTGGCTGCTTCCCTGATTTCTGGAACAAGGGGCTCATCTCCCCTATCCACAACATTTATATCAATGAGTTAGCAGTCATGTTGGACCATTCTCCAGCCCCAGGACTCACACTATTTGACACAGAGGTAAAATACCTGCTATATGCTGATGACTTGGTACTTCTATCACCAACCAAAGAAGGTCTTCAACAGAACCTTAACATTTTAGGACAATATTGCAATAATTGGGCCCTGGCAGTAAATAAATAAAAAAACTAAAATCATGATTTTCCAAAAAAAATAACAGATGTCAGAAACAAAAATATAAATTCACCCTGAACAACACCATAATTGAACACACTTGGTCTGACCATATCTGCATCGGGAAACTTTAATATGGCAGTGAATGCACTCAAAGAAAAAGCCTGCAGAGCATTGTATGCATTAAAAATCAAATTATTCAAAATCAACATCCCAATTAGAATTTGGACCAAAATATTTGACAGTGTAATCCTACCAATAGCTCTTTACAGAAGTGAGGTTTGGGGGCCACTCAATAAACTGGACTTTAGAATATGGGACACACATCCAATTGAAGCCCTACATGCAGAATTATGTCGGAAAGTCCAGAGAAATACACCAACTAATGCATGTAGGGCAGAATTGGGCCGCTTTCCAGTACTAATGAAAATACAGAAAAGATCATTAAAATTTTGGCTACATCTAAATTCAAGTCTAAATTCAAGTCGGCAATTTAAAGCACTTCAAACCCAAGAGCTGAGCCCAGAAACGAGCCCTCTCAGTCAGCTGGTGTTGGACCTAACCAACCAAGCTGACACCAGCACTGCTTCAAAAGAAAGTATTCCAATGAACAAAATCATGAACCAATCAAAGGACTCATATTTACAACATTGGAAAAACGAAACAAAATCCCAAAGCCGACTAAATTGCTATCTGACCCTAAACAGAGAATATGAATTGGCTGATTATCTCTACTCTGTCAGAGATACGAAGCAGAGACAGATCCTTACCAAGTACAGGCTGAGTGACCATCAATTGGCAATAGAAACCGGCAGACATAAAAAGACACGGCTACCCAAAGAGGAGCGTGTATGTGGTCACTGCACGACAGGGGAGGTAGAAACAGAGATGCACTTTCTCCTTTACTGTGATAAATATTCCTCACAAAGACATTCATTATTCACAGAAATGACTACATTTATTCCAAATTTTAACTTATTAAACCCAGAGGAAAAACTAAAAATACTCATGGGCGAAGGAGCTATGGCTCCTCTTGCAGCCAAATATGTATTTGCCTGCCATAGCCTGAGGGACATTGAATAATAACATCTGCATAATAAATAGTAACGTACTTATTATTATTATTGTTATTGCTATTATTGTTATTATCATTATTATTGTTGTTTATCATTCCGAATAGTAGTGGTATGGTTGGTAATGGTAATGATGGCAGTTTAATGATGGTGGGGGTAGTAGTGGTAGTAATGATGATGGTAGTTGTAGCACTGATATAATGGTGAAGATGACCGTTATTTTGTTACAAGTTAGTTATAGTTTCATTTTCCATATTTAGATTTGTATATTTATTATATTTATACTATTAACTGTTACCATTTTATTGTTGTTATTTATTTATTATTATTTACTACCATTTTTTATTATTATTTGTTATTCTTTATTATTTTATTACCATGTATATTGTATACATTGTTGCTTTGGCAATGTTTTTCATGCCAATAAAGCAGCTTGAATTGAATTTAATTTAATTGAGAGAGAGAGTGAGAGAGAGCGAGAGAGAGGAGAGAGAGAGAGAGAGAAGAGAGAGAGAGAGAGAGAGAGAGAGAGAGAGAGAGAGAGAGAGAGAGAGAGAGAGAGAGAGAGAGAGAGAGAGAGAGAGAGAGAGAGAGAGAGAGAGAGGAGAGTGACAGAGAGAGAGAGAGAGAGAGAGAGAGAGGAGAGAGAGTGGGCCAGGGAGGGAGAGAGAGAGAGGGCGAGAGAGAGAGAGAGGGCGAGAGAGCGGGTCAGGGAGGGAGAGCGAGAGAGGAGGGAGAGCGAGAGAGGGAGAGAGAGCGGGTCATGGAGGGAGAGTGAGAGCGAGAGAGGGAGCGAGAAGGAGGGAGAGAGAGAGCGGGTGAGAGAGCGGGTGAGAGAGCGGGTGAGGGTGAGAGAGAGAGGGGGAGAGAGGGAGAGAGAGCGAGCGAGCGGGTAAGGGCGGGAGATGGCGTGGGTCAGGGAGGGGGAGAGAGGGGAGAGAGGGAGAGAGAGGGGAGAGAGGGAGAGAGGGGAGAGAGAGAGCGAGCGAGAGCGGGAGAGAGCGAGAGAGAGCGGGAGAGAGCGAGAGAGAGCGAGAGAGAGGGAGAAAGGGGAGGGAGAGAGAGAGCGAGCGAGAGGAGAGATGGAGAGGGGAGCGAGAGAGAGCGGGTCAGGGAGGGAGAACGAGAGAGGGGAGAGAGCGAGAGAGGGAGAGAGAAGGAGGGAGAGAGAGAGCGGGTGAGAGAGAACGGGTGAGGGAGGGAGAGAAAGCAAGAGAACATGAGAGAGAGAGAGAGAGAGAGAGAGAGAGAGAGAGAGAGAGAGAGAGAGAGAGAGAGAGGGGATAGAAAGAGAGGAGAGAGAGCGAGAGCGAAGGGAGAGAGAGTAAATATCTGAAGTGATCATATTTGAGCGAGATTGTTGTTGTTCCCAGGAGTACCAGGAGAGACTGTTGTAGGTCCCAGGAGCACCAGGACAGACTGTTGTAGGTCCCAGGAGCACCAGGACAGACTGTTGTAGGTCCCAGGAGCACCAGGAGAGACTTGTAGTTCCCAGGAGCACCAGGAGAGAGCAGCAGAGAAACAGGACCAACATCATAACAAACACTGTCCAACTGGACTAAACAGAACAGACATAATGTAGTGACCAGCAGGAGAGTCAGTACCATAACTGTGTAGGGATTGTCCTAGGTTAGAATCTCTACTTTCTATCTGTTGGTTGAGGAAGCGTCTGATATGACAATATGACACTGCTTCATTCAACTTCTAAACAGGTTTAGGGTCAATGACAGAGCCTTCTGAATGTTACCTAAACCCCTCTCCTCTCGTTATTATAATGCTCATTAGGAGCAAAGCATCATGGTCCGCCGGGGACGCAGCAGAACACTGGTCCCCATTGGGTCGGTGTGGCCGACGAGGCGGGTATTGTTGCTAAGCTACAGGTCTTTGGGGGACGGGGTAAGAGAGGGTACTGTGAACTGGTGTCATGTTACTGGGGGGGCAACAGTGGAGAACAGGAGTCTGTGTGACAATCTTTGGGAGAACATGTTAAAGCAGTTGTGATGGCTATATTTTAAATGAAAAGTACCCCAAATTTCCTGTGCTACCACGTTTATTTCTCAACTCATAAAATTGCGCTCATTGCACTGTTTTAAAACGACCGGAGTTTGTAGCATACGTATTAGCAGACGCTTTTGTCCAAAGCGACTTACAGTCACGTGTGCATACATTTTTACGTATGGGTGGTCCCGGGGATCGAACCCACTACCCTGGCGTTACAAGCGCCGTGCTCTACCAGCTGAGCTACAGAGGACCACCTCTTAAAGGGGCAATGGCGTCTTAAAGGAAAACTTCACCACTAGACACTATTTGTTTTTCCAGTCTCCCTACATAATGATGAGTGATGAGATGAGAGGGTGTTTCAGACATACTGTAATGATGCACTAAAGGTGTATTTGAGAATTTAGGCGCCGGGAAAACAATGACGTCATTGAGCCTGCTGTTGAAGTCGGAGGTTTACATACACCTTAGCCAAATACATTTAAGTAGACACTCTTATCCAGAGCGACTTACAGGAGCAATTAGGGTTAAGTGTCTTGCTCAAGGGCACATCGACAGATTTTTCACCTAGTCGGCTCGGGGATTAGAACCAGCGAACTTTTGGTTAATGGCACAATGCTCTTAACCACTAAGCTACCTGCCACCTAGTACACATTCCCTGTATTATGACAGTTAGGATCACCACTTTATTTTAAGAATGTGAAATGTCAGAATAATAGTAGAGAGAATGATTTATTTCAGCTTTTATTTCTTTCATCGCATTCCCAGTGGGTCAGAAGTTTACATACACTCAATTAGTATTTGGTAGCATTGCCTTTAAATTGTTTAACTTGGGTCAAACGTGTCGGGTAGCCTTCCACAAGCTTCCCACAATAAGTTGGGTGAATTTTGGCCCATTCCTCCTGACATAGCTGGTTTAACTGAGTCAGGTTTGTAGGCCTCCTTGCTCGCACACGCTTTTTCAGTTCTGCCCACACATTTTCTATAGGATTGAGGTCAGGGCTTTGTGATGGCCACTCCAATACCTTGACTTTGTTGTCCTTAAGCCATTTTGCCACAACTTTGGAAGTATGCTTGGGGTCACTGTCCATTTGGAAGACCCATTTGCAACCAAGCTTTAACTTCCTGATTGATGTCTTGAGATGTTGCTTCAATATATCCACATAATTTTCCTTCCTCATGATGCCATCTATTTTGTGAAGTGCACCAGTCCCTCCTGCAGCAAAGCACCCCCACAGCATGATGCTGCCACCCCCGTGCTTCACGGTTGGGATGGTGTTCTTCGGCTTGCAAACATCCTCCTTTTTCCTCCAAACATAATGATGGTCATTATGGCCAAACAGTTCTATTTTTGTTTCATCAGACCAGAGGACATTTCTCCAAAAAGTACGATCTTTGTCCCCATGTGCAGTTGCAAACCGTAGTCTGGCTTTTTTATGGCGGTTTTGGAGCAGTGGCTTCTTCCTTTCTGAGCGGCCTTTCAGGCTATGTCGATATAGGACTGGTTTTACTGTGGATATAGATACTTTTTTACCTGTTTCTTCCAGCATCTTCACAAGGTCCTTTGCTGTTTGTCTGGGATTGATTTGCACTTTTCGCACCAAAGTACATTCATCTCTAGGAGACAGAAAGTGTCTCCTTCCTGAGCGGTATGACGGCCGCGTGGTCCCATGGTGTTTATACTTGCGTACTATTGTTTGTACAGATGAACGTGGTACCTTCAGGCGTTTGGAAATTGCTCCCAAGGATGAACCAGACTTGTGGAGATCTGCAATTTATTTTCTGGCTGATTTCTTTTGATTTTCCCTATGATGTCAAGCAAAGAGGCACTGAATTTGAAGGTAGGCCTTGAAATACATCCACAGGTACACCTCCAATTGACTCAAATGATGTCAATTAGCCTATCAGAAGCTTCTAAAGCCATGACATCATTTTCTGGGATTTTCCAAGCTGTTTAAAGGCACAGTCAACTTAGTGTATGTAAACTTCTGACCCACTGGAATTGTGATACAGTGAATTATAAGTGAAATAATCTGTCTGTAAACAATTGTTGGAAAAATTACTTGTCATGAACAAAGTAGATGTCCTAACCGACTTGCCAAAACTATAGTTTGTTAACAATACATTTGTGTAGTGGTTGAAAAACAAGTTTGAATGACTCCAACCTAAGTGTATGTAAACTTCCAACTTCAACTGTATAAATTAAAGGAGTTATGTTTTGTAGCAATTATTGTGGCCTTTGTGTTTCTCCGATTGCACGATCACGCTAGCAGCAAGTAGATATGGTTGTCCTTGTTCAATAAAGCCATTGGACATTGCAAGATATCTATGTTAACTCATTTCCGCTGGCTTTGAAAAGACTACAGCCTGACGGGAGCCATACGTCCTTGTTCCCACCCTCGAAGGTAGGTTTTTCAAAACGGGGGCGGTACTAGTTTACAGTTTCACCGGAGCAATGTTACCGTGCACTGTCTATCTGAGATTGCTAAATAATTAGCTACAATGGCTGCTTCTGAGGATTCCTCTTTCCAAGAAGAGCTGGACGCCAACATTTAAAAAAATGTTATTTTACATAAGAACATACAGCCCTATTTATTTGAGCCGGAGTACACTGAAGAGGAGTTGAGATGGCGAGAAAAATAATTGCGAGACCAGCAAGCAGGACCAGGACTCAGGAGGCAAAATGACAAACAAGTTGTTTTGCTGGCGGTAGCTAGCTAGCTAGCAATATAAGATCTATTTTTACACGAGGCAGCGTTTGGTGATCGAATCGGCTGCTACTAACACTACAAGGCAAGCTAGCTGTGTATTTGGTCTAACGTTATAGCTAGCTAGCTGTGTATTTGGTCTAACGTTATAGCTAGCTAGCTGTGTATTTGGTCTAACGTTATATATAATATAATAATATGCCATTTAGCAGACGCTTTTATCCAAAGCGACTTACAGTCATGCGTGCATACATTTTTGTGTATGGGTGGTCCCGGGGATCGAACCCACTACCTTGGCGTTACAAGCGCCGTGCTAAACCAGCTGAGCTACAGAGGACCACATAGCTAGCTAGCTGTGTATTTGGTCTAATGTTATAGCTAGCTAGCTGTGTATTTGATATACACAAAATGTACTGTGGTCTAACGTTATAGCTAGCTATCTAGCCTCAGTGCCTCTCATTAGGAGCAAAACTGGAGAAATGTTTTGATGATGGCGGAGAGTAAAATAATGACTTTGGCTTGATGACTCATTTAATCTTGGAGTAACTATACCTGTGTGTTGTAGCTAGCTAGCTAACGTGTTTCTGTGAGATTATTCTACCCCATGCTGCTACAGTAGGAATACAGACAGTACACAACGCTTGCCCATTAATTTCTAATAGCGTTTCCATCTCTCACAGACAATACCGCTTGTATACAAAGAAGTTGATGACTCTCAAGAGATGTGAAAGGTCCCATAACATCAATCTCCCCTTGTTTCAAAGTGACTCCGAACACCTCACTGCACCACCCCAAACACACCGTATGCAGGTATTCCCTTTTGTAGAACTGTAGTATTTATTACAGTTGTTAGTAGTATACAGTATTTTCCTTCTATTGTATACAGAATATGTCATATATTTCCATAACTGTTCCTGCATACTGCTGTGTAAACTCAGCTCGTTCTCCAGAGCAAATACAAGCCAGGTCTACCTATTAGTGTGATGAGGTGGTGATGAAGGAGTCAGGCGCAGGACAGTAAATCACAGAATAACAGGCTTTAATCCGCAAAATACAGGTTTACGCAGAAATGCGTCAAACACTCTCCAGGGCACAAAACAGGCACACTGGAAAATACAAGGCACACAGAAGAGAGTGCATTCTGGAGAGAGAAGCGCCTTCTGCATCTAAGCCACAGTCCCCTTCTTCGTGACTCAACATTGAAAATTATACCCAACTCCACAGGAGGTTGGTGGCACCTTCATTGGGGAGGACGGCCTCGTGGTAATGGCTGGAGCGGATGCCATTCCATTCGCTGCGTTCCGGCAATTACTATGAGCCGTCCTCCCCTCAGCAGCCTCCTGTGACCAAGACCTTATCTCCACACATACTGTAGGCCTAAGGAATACTCTCAAACGGTGTCAGGTCCAAAGCAGCAGCCATTTATGGAACACCAATGCAATTTTTAAACAAATGTCATTTCACTTATTTTATCAATTTGATCAAATTGCTTGGTGTGCCAAGGCAAGCTTGCCTTCCGTTGCAGATGCCTGTCTTAGAGTGATGGACTGTGCCATCCTCCCAGGCCTCTGCAATGGATCAGTCCACTGAGACAGGAGCCAATCAGACAGGTGTCTTGTGTGCCATGAAAAAAAAAAAAGTGCGACGGCCAGAATAACAAAATATATATATAAATTGCAGTAACCAACAGCCTATCTACCAAACAGTTGACTAAATGGGGTCAGCCCTACGTTGTGGACTGCTCCATTGACAATTCATTACTTCCGCCGGAACGCAGAGAGTTTGATGTATCTGGGGGACATGAGGCGTGAACATTAACACGCATCGCTCGTGGTTCGGTTTTGGAAGGGAGAAATAATAATAACACAAAGGTTAAATAGACCTTTATAGGGTTTAGTGTTCCCACACCGCAGTAGGGTTAGTGTTCCCACACCGCAGTAGGGTTTAGTGTTCCCACACTGCAGTAGGGTTAGTGTTCCCACACCGCAGTAGGGTTTAGTGTTCCCACACCGCAGTAGGGTTGGTGTTCCCACACCGCAGTAAGGGGGTGTTCCCACACCGCAGTAGGGTTAGTGTTCCCACACCGCAGTAGGGTTAGTGTTTCCACACCGCAGTAGGGTTAGTGTTCCCACACCGCAGTAGGAAGGTGTTCCCACACCGCAGTAGATTTAGTGTTCCCACACCGCAGTAGGGATAGTGTTCCCACACCGCAGTAGGGTTAGTGTTCCCACACCGCAGTAGGGTTGGTGTTCCCACACCGCAGTAGGGTTAGTGTTCCCACACCGCAGTAGGGAGGTGTTCCCACACCGCAGTAGGGTTAGTGTTCCCACACCGCAGTAGTGTTAGTGTTCCCACACCGCAGTAGGGTTAGTGTTTCCACACCGCAGTAAGGTGGTGTTCCCACACCGCAGTAGGGTTAGTGTTCCCACACCGCAGTAGGGTTAGTGTTCCCACACCGCAGTAGGGTTGGTGTTCCCACACCGCAGTAGGGTTAGTGTTCCCACACCGCAGTAGGGATAGTTTTCCCACACCGCAGTAGGGGGGTGTTCCCACACCGCAGTAGGGTTGGTGTTCCCACACCGCAGTACGGGTTAGTGTTCCCACACCGCAGTAGTGTTAGTGTTCCCACACCGCAGTAGGGTTAGTGTTCCCACACCGCAGTAGGGTTAGTCTTCCCACACCGCAGTAGGGTTGGTGTTCCCACACCGCAGTAGGGTTAGTGTTCCCACACTGCAGTAGGGTTAGTGTTCCCACACCGCAGTAGGAAGGTGTTCCCACACCGCAGTAGGGTTGGTGTTCCCACACCGCAGTAGGGTTAGTGTTCCCACACCGCAGTAGGGTTAGTGTCCCCACACCGCAGTAGGTTTAGTGTTCCCACACCGCAGTAGGGTTAGTGTCCCCACACCGCAGTAGGGTTAGTGTTTCCACACCGCAGTAGGGTTAGTGTTCCCACACCGCAGTAGGGTTGGTGTTCCCACACCGCAGTAGGTTTAGTGTTCCCACACCGCAGTAGGGTTAGTGTTCCCACACCGCAGTAGGGATAGTGTTCCCACACCGCAGTAGGGTTGGTGTTCCCACACCGCAGTAGGGTTAGTGTTCCCACACCGCAGTAGGGATAGTGTTCCCACACCGCAGTAGGGTTGGTGTTCCCACACCGCAGTAGGGTTGGTGTTCCCACACCGCAGTAATATTAGTGCTCCCACACCGCAGTAGGTTCAGTGTTGCCACACCGCAGTAGGAAGGTGTGGACTAGGAGAGGAGGCCACCAGGTTACGGGGGCCATTGGTCAGGAGGGAGAAGGAGAGTGTGGAGGCACGGCGAGAGGAACTGAGTAGGCAGCAGAGGGAGCGGAGGTTAATGAGGAAACCCAGTCCCGCTCCTCGCACCAAGCAAGTGGTGTGTGTCACCAGTCCAGGTCCAGCCCATTCCTGATTCCCGTACAAGGCCAGTGGTGTGTGTTCCCAGTACGGTCAGGCCCGTTCCTGCTCCCCGCACTAAGTTAGTGGTGCGTGTTCCCAGTACGGCCCAACCAGTTCCTGCTCCCTGCACTAAGTTAGTGGTGCGTGTTCCCAGTACGGCCCAACCCGTTCCTGCTCCCCACACTAAGTTAGTGGTGCGTGTTCTCAGTACGGCCCAAGACGTTCCTGCTCCCCGCACTAAGTTAGTGGGGCATGTTCCCAGTCCGGCCCGACCTGTTCCTGCACCTCGCACCAAGCCTGTGGTGCGCGTCGCCAGCCCGGCCCGGCCTGTTCCTGCCCCTCGCACCAAGACTGTGGTGTGCGTCGCCAGCCCGGCCCGGCCTGTTCCTGCCCCTCGCACCAAGCCTGTGGTGCGCGTCGCCAGCCCGGCCCGGCCTGTTCCTGCCCCTCGCACCAAGCCAGTGGTGCGCGTCGCCAGCCCGGTCCGGCCTGTTCCTGCTCCTCGCACCAAGCCTGTGGTGCGCGTCGCCAGCCCGGCCCGGCCTGTTCCTGTCCCTCGCACCAAGCCTGTGCTGCGCTTCGCCAGCCCGGCCCGGCCTGTTCCTGCCCCTCGCACTAAGCCAGTGGTGCGTGTCGCCAGCCCGGTCCGGCCTGTTCCTGCTCCCCGCACCAAGCCAGTGGTGCGCGTCGCCAGCCCGGTCCGGCCTGTTCCTGCTCCCCGCACCAAGCCTGTGGTGCGCGTCGTCAGCCCGGTCCGGCCTGTTCCTGCTCCCTGCACCAAGCCAGTGGTGCGCATCGTCAGCCCGGTCCGGCCTGTTCCTGCTCCCCGCACCAAGCCAGTGGTGCGTGTCACCAGCCCGGTCCGGCCTGTTCCTGCTCCCCGCATCAAGCCTGTGGTGTGCGTCGTCAGCCCGGTCCTGCCTGTTCCTGCTCCCCGCACCAAGCCAGTGGTGCGCGTCGTCAGCCCGGTCCGTTCCTGCTCCCCGCACCAAGCCAGTGGTGCGCGTCGTCAGCCCGGTCCGGCCCGGCTCTGCTCCCCGCACCAAGACAGTGGTGCGCGTCGCCAGCCCGGTCCGGCCGGTTCCTGCTCCCCGCACCAAGCCAGTGGTGCGCGTCATCAGTCCGGCACAGCCCGTGCCTGTTCCACCGGTGCCTGGTCAGGTACCGGTCAGCTGCTCTACACCGGAGCCTAAGCAATCCGCTCCACCGATGTCCAGTCCAGCTCCAGCCAGCGGGGCCAGACCAGACCAGGGGCGCTACGGGGGGGGTAGCTAGAGATTGGTGGTCACGCCCGGAGCTGGATCCGCCTCCGAGGCGGAATGCCCACCCGGCCCTTCCCCTGAGGCAGCTCTGGCTTGTTGTCTCTGATTGGGAACCATACTTAGGCAGCCTGTCTTGCACTTGTCATTTGTGGGATCTTGTTCCGGAGAGGTTTGTGTTTTGTTAACCTTAGGACAAAACTACGTTTTGTTGTTTAGTTATTGTTATGAAAAGTACTCATTAAAAGATGTACGCATATCACGCTGTGCCTTGGTCCGCTCATTATAACGATCGTGACAAATGGATCGGGTGAAGACTGAGATACTTTATTTTTTATAATATATTTATTGTAATTTTTTTTACAATTTAAGAATCATCAGCAAAATATGACAATCAGATATTTCCCCAGTGCAATAAACGCAACAAAGTCCACCTTCTTCACTATTAGCATTTCAGGATCCCTCTGATGAATGACATTTCACTACAGGCTGTTGGGAATCCACGACCATCTCATCTCCACTCGCTCCTTCAGCTCTTCACCTCCACAGAGGATCGCCCTGATCCTGGCTACTGAAACCTCCTTCACCACAATTTTTCATTTTGCTCTTTTGACACACACAGAAAATCAACACATCATACCGCTCCTGGTCCCTCGGACCGATTCCATTTTACCCAATTTGTCCTTCACCATCTTCCAGACGACAAAAAAACATCTGTGGTCTTGAATCATTTCTAACTTTAGCTCCACTCTTCTTAACCCTCTTCATTCTCACCAACAGAATCTGCCGTTGCAGTGTTTGATCTCCCCCCAGTGATCTCCCCCCAGTGATAGATCTCCCCCCAGTGATTGATCACCCCCCAGTGTTTGATCTCCCCCCCAGTGATTGATCTCCCCCCAGTGCTTGATCTCCCCCAGTGTTTGATCTCCCCCCAGTGATTGATCTCCCCCCAGTGATTGATCTTCCCCCAGTGTTTGATCTCCCCCCAGTGATTGATCTCCACCCAGTGATTGATCTCCCCCCAGTGATTGATCTTCCCCCAGTGTTTGATCTCCCCCCAGTGATTGATCTCCACCCAGTGATTGATCTCCCCCCAGTGATTGATATCCCCCCAGTGATTGATCTCCCCCCAGTGATTGATCTCCCCCTAGTGATTGATCTCCCCCCCAGTGATTGATCTCCCCCAGTGTTTGATCTCCCCCCAGTGATTGATCTCCCCCAGTGTTTGATCTCCCCCCAGTGTTTGATCTCCCCCCAGTGATTGATATCCACCCAGTGATTGATCTCCCCCCAGTGATTGATCTCCCCCCAGTGTTTGATCTCCACCCAGTGATTGATCTCCCCCCAGTGTTTGATCTCCCCCCAGTGATTGATCTCCACCCAGTGATTGATCTCCCCCCAGTGATTGATCTCCCCCCAGTGTTTGATCTCCACCCAGTGATTGATCTCCCCCCAGTGATTGATCTCCCCCCAGTGATTGATCTCCACCCAGTGATTGATCTCCCTCCAGTGTTTGATCTCTCCCAGTGATTGATCTCCCCCCAGTGATTGATCTCCCCCCAGTGTTTGATCTCCCCCCAGTGATTGATCTCCACCCAGTGATTGATCTCCCCCCAGTGATTGATATCCCCCCCAGTGATTGATCTCCCCCCAGTGATTGATCTTCCCCCAGTGTTTGATCTCCCCCCAGTGATTGATCTCCACCCAGTGATTGATCTCCCCCCAGTGATTGATATCCCCCCCAGTGATTGATCTCCCCCCAGTGATTGATCTCCCCCCAGTGATTGATCTCCCCCCCAGTGATTGATCTCCCCCAGTGTTTGATCTCCCCCCAGTGATTGATCTCCCCCAGTGTTTGATCTCCCCCCAGTGTTTGATCTCCCCCAGTGATTGATATCCACCCAGTGATTGATCTCCCCCCAGTGATTGATCTCCCCCCAGTGTTTGATCTCCACCCAGTGATTGATCTCCCCCAGTGTTTGATCTCCCCCCAGTGATTGATCTCCACCCAGTGATTGATCTCCCTCCAGTGTTTGATCTCTCCCAGTGATTGATCTCCCCCCAGTGATTGATCTCCCCCCAGTGTTTGATCTCCCCCCAGTGATTGATCTCCCCCCAGTGATTGATCTCCACCCAGTGATTGATCTCCACCCAGTGATTGATCTCCACCCAGTGATTGATCTCCCCCCAGCTTGACTTGGGCAGGAGCTCACTGGAGCCGAGTACCCGCACCTCAAACTTGCTTCAGCTCCTGTTCCTCTTCCAGATTATTAGGGTTAGGGTTATTATTAGCTAAAACGTATTGTGGAGCTCCTGCAGCTACAGTACTGGCACCCAAAATCAGCATGGGCTCCTATTTCATTTCGCCCAGCACTGCTCTCGCCCAACACGCTAGCTAGCTATGTTTCCACACCGCACATTTCAAAAGCCTGCTTCTCCTTCTTCGTGTGAATTTCTGGGAGACTAGACGCTTTTTTGCATTCCACATTTGTGACCAAAAAAAGAAGGAAAAATAAAATGTGCACCACCTACTAACCCTGCACCCACTAACCCTGCACCACCCACTAACCCTGCTCCCAGTAACCCTGCACCACCCACTAACCCTGCACTCACTAACCCTGCACCACCCACTAACCCTGCACCACCCACTAACCCAGCAGCACCCAATAATCCTGCACCCACTAACCCTGCACCACCCACTAACCCTGCACCACCCACTAACCCTGCACCAACCACTAACCCTGCACCAACTAACCCTGCACCAACTAACCCTGCACCCACTAACCCTGCACCCAGTAACCCTGCACCCACTAACCCTGCACCCACTAACCCTGCACCCCACTAACCCTGCACCACCACTAACCCTGCACCAACTAACCCTGCACCCACTAACCCTGCACACTCACTAACCCTGCACCACCCACTAACCCTGCACCACCCACTAACCCTGCACCCACTAACCCTGCACCCACTAACCCTGCACCAACTAACCCTGCACCCACTAACCCTGCACCACTCACTAACCCTGCACCACCCACTAACCCTGCACCACCCACTAACCCTGCACCCACTAACCCTGCACCCACTAACCCTGCACCCACTAACCCTGCACCACTCACTAACCCTGCATCCACTAACCCTGCAGCCACTAACCATGCACCCACTAACCCTGCACCAACTAACCCTGCACCCACTAACCCTGCAGCCACTAAACCTGCACCCACTAACCCTGCACCAACTAACCCTGCACCCACTAACCCTGCACCCACTAACCCTGCACCAACTAACCCTGCACCCACTAACCCTGAACCCACTAACCCTGCACCAACTAACCCTGCACCCACTAACCCTGCACCCACTAACCCTGCACCACCAACTAACCCTGCACACACTAACCCTAAACCCACTAACCCTGCACCCACTAATTCTGCACCCACTAACCCTGCACCCACTAACCCTGCACCCACTAACCCTTCACCCACTAACCCTGAGCCCACTGACCCTGCACCCACTAACCCTGCACCCACTAACCCTGCACCCACTAACCCTGCACTCACTAACCCTGCACCCATTAACCCTGCACCCACTAACCCTGCACTCACTAACCCTGCACCCATTAACCCTGCACCCACTAACCCTGCACCAACTAACCCTGCACCCACTAACTCTGCACCCACTAACCCTGCACCACCCATTAACCCTGCACCCACTAACCCTGCACCCACTAACCCTGCACCCACTAACCCTGCACCCACTAACCCTGCACCACTCACTAACCCTGCACCACCCACTAACGCTGCACCACCCACTAACCCTGCACCACCCACTAACCCTGCACCAACTAACCATGTACCCACTAACTCTGCACCCACTAACCCTGCACCACCCATTAACCCTGCACCCACTAACCCTGCACCCACTAACCCTGCACCCACTAACCCTGCACCACCCACTAACGCTGCACCCACTAACCCTGCACCCACTAACCCTGCACCACCCACTAACGCTGCACCCACTAACCCTGCACCCACTAACCCTGCACCACCCACTAACGCTGCACCCACTAACCCTGCACCCACTAACCCTGCACCACCCATTAACCCTGCACCCACTAACCCTGCACCCACTAACCCTGCACCCACTAACCCTGCACCCACTAACCCTGCACCACCCACTAACCCTGCACCACTCACTAACCCTGCACCACCCACTAACGCTGCACACCCACTAACCCTGCACCCACTAACCCTGCACCCACTAACCCTGCACCACCCACTAACCCTGCACTCACTAACCCTGCACCCACTAACCCTGCACCATCCACTAACCCTGCACCCACTAACCCTGCACCACCCACTAACCCTGCACCACCCACTAACCCTGCACTCACTAACACTGCACCAACTAACCCTGCACCCACTAACACTGCACCCACTAACCCTGCACCCTCTAACCCTGCACCCACTAACCCTTCACCACCCACTAACCCTGCACCACCCACTAACCCTGCACCACCCACTAACCCTGCACCCACTAACACTGCACCTACTAACCCTGCACCCACTAACCCTGCACCCACTAACCCTGCACCACCCACTAACCCTGCACCCACTAACCCTGCACCACCCAATAACCCTGCACCCACTAACACTGCACCACCCACTAACCCTGCACTCACTAACCCTGCACCACCCACTAACCCTGCACCCACTAACCCTGCACCACCCACTAACCCTGCACCACCCACTAACCCTTCACCACCCACTAACCCTGCACCACCCACTGACCCTGCACCACCCACTAACCCTGCACCCACTAACCCTGCACCCACTAACCCTGCACCCACTAACCCTGCACCACCCACTAACCCTGCACCACCCACTAACCCTGCACCCACTAACCCTGCACCCACTAACCCTGCACCCACTAACCCTGCACCACCCATTAACCCTGCACCACTCACTAACCCTGCACCACTCACTAACCCTGCACCACTCACTAACCCTGCACCACCCACTAACCCTGCACCACCCACTAACCCTGCACCCACTAACCCTGCACCCACTAACCCTGCACCCACTAACCCTGCACCACCCACTAACCCTGCACCCACTAACCCTGCACCCACTAACCCTGCACCCACTAACTCTGCACCCACTAACCCTGCACCAACCACTAACCCTGCACCACTCACTAACCCTGCACCACTCACTAACCCTGCACCACCCACTAACCCTGCACCACCCACTAACCCTGCACCACCCACTAACCCTGCACCCACTAACCCTGCACCCACTAACCCTGCACCCACTAACCCTGCACCCACTATCCCTGCACCCACTAACCCTGCACCACCCACTAACCCTGCAGCACCCACTAACCCTGCACCCACTAACCCTGCACTCACTAACCCTGCACCACCCACTAACCCTGCAGCACCCACTAACCCTGCACCACCCACTAACCCTGCACCAACCACTAACCCTGCACCAACTAACCCTGCACCCACTAACCCTGCACCAAGTAACACTGCACCCACTAACCCTGCACCCACTAACCCTGCACCCACTAACCCTGCACCACCCACTAAACCTGCACCACTCACTAACACTGCACAACCCACTAACCCTGCACCACCCACTAACCCTGCACCTACTAACCCTGCACCCACTAACCCTGCACCCACTAACCCTGCACCACTCACTAACCCTGCATCCACTAACCCTGCACCCACTAACCCTGCACACACTAACCCTGCACCAACTAACCCTGCACCCACTAACCCTATACCCACTAAACCTGCACCCACTAACCCTGCACCAACTAACCATGCACCCACTAACCCTGAACCCACTAACCCTGCACCAACTAACCCTGCACCAACTAACCATAAACCCACTAACCCTGCACTCACTAACCCTGCACCCATTAACCCTGCACCCACTAAACCTGCACCCACTAACCCTGCACTCACTAACCCTGCACCCACAAACCCTGCACCCACTAACCCTGCACCACCCATTAACCCTGCACCCACTAACCCTGCACCCACTAACCCTGCACCACCCACTAACCCTGCACCACTCACTAACACTGCACCACCCACTAACCCTGCACCACCCACTAACCCTGCACACACTAACCCTGCACCCACTAACCCTGCACCACCCACTAACCCTGCACTCACTAACCCTGCACCCACTAACCCTGCACCATCCACTAACCCTGCACCCACTAATCATGCACCACCCACTAACCCTGCACTACCCACTAACCCTGCACTCATTAACCCTGCACCAACTAACCCTGCACCCACTAACCCTGCACCCACTCACCCTGCAACCACTAACCCTGCACCCACTAACCCTGCACCACCCACTAACCCTGCACCACCCACTAACCCTGCACCACCCACTAACCCTTCACCCACTAACACTGCACCTACTAACCCTGCACCCACTAACCCTGCACCCCACTAACCCTGCACCCACTAACCCTGCACCACCCAATAACCCTGCACCCACTAACCCTGCACCACCCACTAACCCTGCACTCACTAACCCTGCACCCACTAACCCTGCACCCACTAACCCTGCACCCTCTAACCCTGCACCACCCACTAATCCTGCACCCACTAACCCTGCACCACCCACTAACCCTGCACCACCCACTAACCCTGCACCACCCACTAACCGTGCACCCACTAACCCTGCACCCACTAACCCTGCACCCACTAACCCTGCACCCACTAACCCTGCACCACCCACTAACACTGCACCACCCACTAACCCTGCACCCACTAACCCTGCACCCACTAACACTGCACCCACTAACCCTGCACCACCCACTAACCCTGCACCAGTCACTAACCCTGCACCACTCACTAACCCTGCACCACCCACTAACCCTGCACCACCCACTAACCCTGCACCACCCACTAACCTTGCACCCACTAACCCTGCACCCACTAACCCTGCAACCAATAACCCTGCACCACCCACTAACCCTGCACCCACTAACCCTGCACCCACTAACCCTGCACCCACTAACTCTGCACCCACTAACCCTGCACCAACCACTAACCCTGCACCACTCACTAACCCTGCACCACTCACTAACCCTGCACCACCCACTAACCCTGCACCACCCACTAACCCTGCACCCACTAACCCTGCACCCACTAACCCTGCACCCACTATCCCT
>CM062502.1:740051-872153 GCA_031479575.1 Coregonus ussuriensis
CCTCTCACCCCCCTCTCACTCCCCCCTCTCACCTCCCTCTCACCCCCCTCTCACCCCCCTCTCACTCCCCTCTCACCCCCTCTAATCCCCATCTCACCCCCCTCTCACTCCCCTCTCACCCCCTCTTCTCACTCCCTCTCACCCCCCTCTCACCCCCTCTCACTCCCCTCTCACCCCCCTCTAATCCCCATCTCACCCCCCTCTCACTCCCCTCTCACCCCCCTCTCACTCCCCTCTCACCTCCCTCTCACCCCCCTCTCACCCCACCTCTCACCCCCTCTCACTCCCCTCTCACCCCTCTCACTCCCCTCTCACCCCCCTCTCACCCCCCTCTCACTCCCCTCTCACTCCCTCTCACCCCTCTCACTCCCTCTCTCTCACCCCCCTACTCACTCCCCTCTCACCTCCCTCTCACCCCCCTCTCACTCCCCTCTCACCTCCCTCTCACCCCCCTCTCTACCCCCTCTCACTCCCCTCTCACCCCCCTCTCTCACCCCCTCCCCTCTCACTCCCCTCTCACCCCCCTCTCACCCCCTCTCACTCCCCTCTCACCCCCCTCTAATCCCCATCTCACCCCCCTCTCACTCCCCTCTCATCCCTCTTTCACTCACACTTTCAGTTACTCACTTCCCTTTCTCTCATTCAACTGTTCCACTAAAAGAAGAACACAATTTTCTCCTAGGAAGATTCAGCTTTCTGTCCCGTTGACATTACCGTGTTTTAGTAGCCTTTAGAATAATATTACTCATACTAGTATTAGTCAGACTTAGTTGTATTACATATTAGTCATGGTTAGTTGTGTATTGGTCATGGTTAGTTGTGTATTAGTCATGGTTAGTTGTGTATTGGTCATGGTTAGTTGTGTATTGGTCATGGTTAGTTGTGTATTGGTCATGGTTAGTTGTGTAAGGTTTACCTTGAGCCTCAAGATGTTCCTCTGAAAACATGAATGATGATGTACAGCCCAACTTCCTTTCACTGTAACGTTCACAGTGTCACGGTAACCTTTAGTCATAGTTGGTTATAAAACATATTGGTCATGGTGGTTGGTTTTGTAAGGTTTATGTTAAAGTCACAAGGTCTTCTTCTGAAAACATTCAACATCTTGGTTATATCCTGGATGCTACGACATGTCGCAGTGTGCCAATTGCATCCTTTGGAAAAACAGAAGTTTTCACTGTGAGTTTGTGAGATTTTGTATAGACACATACTGTGATTCTGTACATGAAGAAGAAGAATCCACATTCTGGGTATTGAGGGGCTATGACACACATCCTGTCGGTTCCCTTCTGGGATGGTTTAATCGGGACACCAGCTAAGAGCTTCTCTTCTTTCCTTGGTTGGTGAGCATCCATACTAGTGGTCCTCTGTAGCTCAGCTGGTAGAGCACGGTAACGCCAAGGTAGTGGGTTCGAACCCCGGGACCATCCATACCAGTGGACTGTTTACGGTTTATCGTCCTACAGTCCTGCACCTGTCAATCAACTGATCAACACATCCTACTGCACACTGCCTATTAATAAGGTGGTAACACAAGACCATGAGGTCTCTAACCCACAGATACTGGTTCAGACCATGAGGTCTCTAACCCACAGATACTGGTTCAGACCATGAGGTCTCTAACCCACAGATACTGGTTCAGACCATGAGGTCTCTAACCCACAGATACTGGTTCAGACCATCCAGTGCTTTCAGAGCGTGTTGCACTGTATGCACCTCCTATAAGTATGTACAGTGGGGGGAAAAGTATTTAGTCAGCCACCAATTGTGCAAGTTCTCCCACTTACAAAGATGAGAGAGGCCTGTCATTTTCATCATAGGTACACGTCAACTATTACAGACAAAATGAGAAAATATTTCCAGAAAATCACATTGTAGGATTTCTTATGAATTTATTTGCAAATGATGGTGGAAAATAAGTATTTGGTCCATAACAAAAGTTTCTCGATACTTTGTTATATACCCTTTGTTGGCAATGACACAGGTCAAACGTTTTCTGTAAGTCTTCACAAGGTTTTCACACACTGTTGCTGGTATTTTGGCCCATTCCTCCATGCAGATCTCCTCTAGAGCAGTGATGTTTTGGGGCTGTCGCTGGGTAACACGGACTTTCAACTCCCTCCAAAGATTTTCTATGGGGTTGAGATCTGGAGACTGGCTAGGCCACTCCAGGACCTTGAAATGCCTCTTACGAAGCCACTCCTTCGTTGCCCGGGCGGTGTGTTTGGGATCATTGTCATGCTGAAAGACCCAGCCACGTTTCATCTTCAATGCCCTTGCTGATGGAAGGAGGTTTTCACTCAAAATCTCATGATACATGGCCCCATTCATTCTTTCCTTTACACGGATCAGTCGTCCTGATCCCTTTGCAGAAAAACAGCCTCAAAGCATGATGTTTCCACCCCCATGCTTCACAGTAGGTATGGTGTTCTTTGGATGCAACTCAGCATTCTTTGTCCTCCAAACACGACGAGTTGAATTTTTACCATAAAGTTCTATTTTGGTTTCATCTGACCATATGACATTCTCCCAATCCTCTTCTGGATCATCCAAATACACTCTAGCAAACTTCAGACGGGCCTGGACATGTACTGGCTTAAGCAGGGGGACACGTCTTGCACTGCAGGATTTGAGTCCCTGGCGGCGTAGTGTGTTACTGATGGTAGGCTTTGTTACTTTGGTCCCAGCTCTCTGCAGGTCATTCACTAGGTCCCCCCGTGTGGTTCTGGGATTTTTGCTCACCGTTCTTGTGATAATTTTGACCCCACGGGGTGAGATCTTGCATGGAGCCCCAGATCGAGGGAGATTATCAGTGGTCTTGTATGTCTTCCATTTCCTAATAATTGCTCCCACAGTTGATTTCTTCAAACCAAGCTGCCTACCTATTGCAGATTCAGTCTTCCCAGCCTGGTGCAGGTCTACAATTTTGTTTCTGGTGTCCTTTGACAGCTCTTTGGTCTGGTCTTGGTCATAGTGGAGTTTGGAGTGTGACTGTTTGAGGTTGTGGACAGGTGTCTTTTATACTGATAACAAGTTCAAACAGGTGCCATTAATACAGGTAACAAGTGGAGGACAGAGGAGCCTCTTAAAGAAGAAGTTACAGGTCTGTGAGAGCCAGAAATCTTGCTTGTTTGTAGGTGACCAAATACTTATTTTCCACCATAATTTGCAAATAAATTCATTAAAAATCCTACAATGTGATTTTCTGGATTTTCTTTTCTCAATTTGTCTGTCATAGTTGACGTGTACCTATGATGAAAATTACAGGCCTCTCATCTTTTTAAGTGGGAGAACTTGCACAATTGGTGGCTGACTAAATACTTTTTTTCCCCACTGTATATCTGATGTATAGTATATATAGGCCTTTCATCAAAGGAACCCATTTTGCATTGATAACCCAATATAATCTAAACTGTCATACTCGAGTAAAAGTAATAGTAAATGCTATACATTTCTTATATTAAGCCAAACCAGACAGCACGATTTCCGTAGTTGATTTTTTTATTTACAGACAGCAGAGGCAAAACCACTTGAATACTGGCCCACTCAATAAGGCTGGCTTAAAATATATATATTTTTAAATTATCAGAACTGTTGAATATGCAGTAAGAGGTTCCTGGGATCCAATTGGTTATATTGTAATCATATGGTAAGCCTACAGTGAGTCAATGAGTCAAGAAGCCCTCCATTTTAGGTATTGCAGCAAATATCAAATATCTGATAGTCAAGTTGCGGCTGTCATTGAGCAGCATCTAAAATAGCCCTAGGCTTAGGCTGTTTCAAAATTCAATCGCAGAATGAACACAAACGTCACATTTACTCTGAATGATTCTTCTAAATGATTTAAGCATCGTTAATTCCCATCAGCAGGCTACACCAAGGCTATTCTTTTGGCACTAGGTCGATAATAACCCCAGTGAGTGTGCATATTCACTGTCTTCATTGGGTGAGCCTCTCCTTTTCAGGCCTACATGAAATGGTCACAGTCAAGACAAGGTGGTGTCAGTGTCTGCAGAATAGCCTAGGCCTGCCCTGTCATTTTTTGTTGTAGCTTATTCAAGATTCTGATTATGAGTGTCCTAGGCATAAAATGTGTTTGTAAAAGGCCCATTTTTTTCACAGATCCTCCTTAAAAATGTCAGTCTGGTTGGGCCTGAGCTGCTTCCCCAAACATGAAACCCACGCACCTCCTACGATGTTGTGTATCTTCTTATGTTGGTTTACAGTCGGACTCGGACAGCCAGACTGTTTTGTCAGCGGTGTTGTTGTAATTTGTGCAGCTGCCTACTTGGCAACAGGCCTAATAACAGGGCTTGTTTGCCAAGGGAAATTCGTGGTGTTTTCTTGGTCACATTTAACACGTGTAGTGTATTAAATTATGGAATGTGATTGCACAGATTTTGACTTAATATGTTGGGTAGCTTCTGTCTACGCCTCTGACTGAAAGCCAGAAACTCCAACACTCAGGCATAATTTAAAAAAGCTGTATTTGTGTTTAGTGAGTCCACCAGATCAGAGGCTGGCAACTCGTTATAATGATAGGTGTGTGAATTGGACCATTTTCCTGTCCTGCTAAGCATTCAAAATTTAACAAGTACTTTTTGATGTCAGGGAAAATGTATGGGAGTAAAAAGTACATATTTTGTTTAGGAATGTAGTGAAGTAAAAGTTGTCAAAAATATAAATAGTAAAGCAAAGTACAGATTTAGTACAGATCAAGTATTTTTACTTAAGTACTTTACACCACTGCAAACAACCAACGATCCTGCACGCCTCTGGTTCTTATCCTGTGTTTGGTCCAGACTGCCTTCTCACCTGCAGGCAACTGCATCATGGTCGGAATAGACAGCCCGTTCTGAGCGCACCATGGGTGTGTTGTTTAATGTGCTCCCGAGTGTGGATTTAGTGTTCACACCAGTCCGAACAAACCGAACTAAGGGGGAAAACACTCTACCAGAGTTTGGAAGAAATGCTCCAAACCAATTTAAAACTTCAAGGGCCAGTTTCCCGGACACAGATTGAGCCTCCTGGAGTAGCATGCATGTGTGTGTGTGTCTGGTGTGTGTGTGTGTGTGTTTTATTGGTTCAGATTAGTTTTAACAAATGTGTGGCCTTATTACACCCTTTTTACAGCCTTCATAAAACAAGTCAAAGGCTTTATATAGACCTGGAGCTGCATGGAAAAAATGTATGCACGCATGACTGTAAGTCGCTTTGGATAAAAGTGTCTGCTAAATGGCATATTATGATATTATTATTATGGAGCCTGATGAGTACACTTACCTGACACACTTATGTAGACACAGGCTTTAGCTCAGCAGGCTAACACAGTTTTGTGGCTGGCAGACAACCCAGGGTTCAGTCATACTACATAATACACAATACACCACACCACAATCTCTCCTCTCCTCTCCTCTCCTCTCCTCTCCTCTCCTCTCCTCTCCTCTCCTCTCCTCTCCTCTCCTCTCCTCTCCTCTCCTCTCCTCTCCTCTCCTCTCCTCTCCTCTCCTCTCCTCTCCTCTCCTCTCCTCTCCTCTCCTCTCCTCTCCTCTCCTCTCCTCTCCCTCCCCTCCCCTCCCCTCCCCTCCCCTCTCCTCTCCTCTCCTCTCCTCTCCTCTCCTCTCCTCTCCTCTCCTCTCCTCTCCTCTCCTCCCCTCCCCTCTCCTCTCCTCTCCTCTCCTCTCCTCTCCTCTCCTCTCCTCTCCTCTCCTCTCCGTCATCCTACCAACCAGCATCCTGTCTACTATAGGTGCTAAATATGAAAAGAGGATTTTACACAGAAGAGATCACAGCATAACCCCCAGTACTCCAGACCCCAAACATACTGCTCATCTGTCCACCGCAGCGTTTAGATAATCAGTGTTCACGCTTCGAGTGGCTCAATCAGGTCTGAGTGATGCGTTCAGACAGGTTCCTTAACGCCTGTCTCTCAGTCCCACTGGTGTGTGTGTGTGTGTGTGTGTGTGTGTGTGAGAGAGAGCACGAGTGTCTGTGTCAATGTGTCCTGTCCATATGCTCTGTCCTGGTAGTGCATTCGGAAATTATTCAGACCCCTTGACTTTTTACATATTTTGTTACGTTACAGCTGTATTCTACACAAAATACCCCATAATGACAAAGCGAAAACATCTTTTAAGACATTTTTGGAAATATATTACAAATAAAAAACAGAAATACCGTATTTACACAAGTATTCAGACCTTTGCTATGAGACTCGAAATTGAGCTCAGATGCATCCTGTTTCCATTTATCATCCTTGAGATGTTTCTACAACTTGATTGGAGTCCACCTGTGGTAAATTCAATTGATTTGACATGATTTGGAAAGGCACACACCTGTCTATATAAGGTCCCACAGTTGACAGTTCATGTCAGAGCAAAAACCAAGCCATGAGGTCAAAGAATTGTCCGTAGAGCTCTGAGACAGGATTGTGTTGAGGCACAGCTCTGGGGAAGGGTACCAAAAAATGTCTGCAGCATCGATGGTCTCCAAGAACACAGTGGCATCCATCATTCTTAAATGGAAGAAGTTTGGAACCACCAAGACTCTTCCAAGAAATGGCCACCCGGCCAAACTGAGCAATCGGGGGAGAAGGGCCTTGGTCAGGGAGGTGACCAAGAACCCAATGATCACTCTGAGTAAACTCTAGAGTTCCTCTGTGGAGATGGGAGAACCTTCCAGAAGGACAACCATCTCAGAAGCACTCCACCAATCAGGCCTTTATGGTAGAGTGGCCAGACGGAAGCCACTCCTCAGTAAAAGGCACATGACAGCCTGCTTGGAGTTTGCCAAAAGTCACCTAAAGACTCTCAGACCATGAGAATCAAGATTCTCTGGTCTGATGAAATCAAGATTAAACTCTTTGACCTGAATGCCAAGTGTCACTTCTGGAGGAAACCTGGCACCATCCCTACGGTGAAGCATGGTGGTGGCAGCATCATGCTGTGGGATGTTTTTCAGCGGCAGGGACTGGGAGACTAGTCAGGATAGAGGGAAAAATGAACGAAGCAAAGTACAGAGAGATCCTTGATAAAAAACCTGCTCCAGAGCGCTCAGGACCTCAAACTGGGGCGAAGGTTCACCTTCCAACAAGACAACGACCCTAAGCACACAACCAAGACAACACAGCAGTGGCTTTGGGACAAGTCTCTGAATGTCCTTGACTTGAACCCGATCTAACATCTCTGGAGAGACCTGAAAATAGCTGTGCAGCGACACTCCCCATCCAACCTGACAGAGCTTGAGAGGATCTGCAGTGAAGAATTGGAGAAACTACCCAAATACAGGTGTGCCAAGCTTGTAGCGTCATACCCATGAAGACTCGAGGCTGTAATCACTGCCAATGGTGCCTTTTTCTCTAAAAAGCGTAGAGTGGAGCTATGGAGTTGCAGACAGGGAGCTGTTGGCGGTGGTCATCTCTCTAGAGGAATGGAGACACTGACTGCAGTCCATCCATTCCGGATTCTTACTGACCACCGGAATTTGGAGCACATACGGGCAACAAAACGGATGAACTCTCGTCAAGCCAGGTGGGCCCAGGTGGGCCTTTCAGTTCATTCTGTCCTACCGCCCAGGATCCCAGAATGTGAAAGCCGACGCACTCTCCAGGATGAACCATACCGGAGAAAGGAAGGATCTGGGGGGTCCTATCCTGCCCCCGTCTCTCATGTGGACGAAGGCATTCGCCTGGCGGCTCAGGAGGACCCAGGGCGTGTATGTACCCACCAGTGTCCATGACCGCCTGCTGATCTGGGCGCACACCACCCTGACGGCAGGGCACTCCGGTATTACGCACACCCTGCATTCTCTATCACAAAAATACTGATGGCCACCTTGGCTACTGATGTCTCTCGCTATGTCAACTCCTGTTCCGTATGTGCCCAAACGAAGACACCTCGGAATGCCCCGGCAGGCAAACTAGTTCCTCTACCAGTGCCTCAGCGACCTTGGTCACACCTGTCCATAGACTTTGTCACCTGATGGCTTCGCCACAGTCATGGTGGTCGTAGATCGGTTCAAAATCATGCCGTTTTTTGCCACCAGCTGCTCTTCCTTCTGCTCTCCAGGTCGCTGAGGTCCTGTTCCAACAGGTCTTCCGGCATTATGGACTTCCGGAGGACAACGTCTCGGACCGTGGCCCCCAATTCACCTCCCGAGTGTGGAAGGCTTTCCTGGAGAAGATCGGGGCCACGGCCAGCCTCACTTCCGGCTTTAGGCCTCAGTTGAATGGGCAGGTGGAGCACATGAACCAGGAGATGGGGAGGCTTCTTCTTTGCCACTGTCAGGACCGGCAGGGTGAGTGGGCGAGGTTTCTTCTCTGGGCAGGATATGCCCAGAACTCCCTCGTTCACACCTCCACGGGGCTCACTCCCTTCCAGTTCGTCCTGGGGTACTAGCCGGCCCTGGCCCCTTGGACACCCAGCCAGACTCATGCCTCCGCTGTCGACAAGTGGTTCCACAGGGCCGGACTGGTCTGGGACGCCGCCCATGTCCGTCTCCAGAGGGCCATTAGTCGGCAGAAGGACCAAGCCGACCGCCACCGCAGTGAGGCCCCCGTATTCCAGCCTGGTGATCGCATCTGGCTGTCCACTCAAAACCTCTCTCTCCGCCTGCCCTGCAAGAAACTGAGCCCCTGGTTTGTGGGGCCGTTTAAGGTCCTCCGGCGGATTAATAAGGTGTCGTACCGGCTACTCCTTCCCCATCACTACCGTGTCTCAACTACTTTTCATGTGTCTCTCCTCATCGTCGTATCCTCAGTACTCGTCACACAGCTATCTGAAATAATTATTATGACTGAACTATATTACAGATGAAATAATGACTGAACTGTCTGTCAGATGTAATTATGACTGAACTATTTGACAGATGTAATTTTAACTGAACTATCTGACAGATGTAATTATGACTGAACTATCTGACAAATGTAATTATGAATGAACTATCTGACAGATGTAATTATGAATGAATTATCTGACAGATGTAATTTTAACTGAACTATCTGACAGATGTAATTATGACTGAACTATTTGACAGATGTAATTATGAATGAACTCTCTAAGAGTTGTAATTATGAATTCACTATCTAATAGATGTAATAATGACTGAACTATCTGAAATATGTAATTATGACTGAAATATCTGACAGATGTAATTTTGAATGAACTATCTGACAAATGTAATTATGACTGAACTATCTGACAGATGTAAGTATTAATGAAAATATGTAATTATGAATGAACTGTCTAACGGATGTAATTATGAATTCACTATCTGACATATGTAATTATGAATTCACTATCTGACAGATGTAATTATGAATTCACTATCTGACATATGTAATTATGAATTCACTATCTGACATATGTAATTATGAATTCACTATCTGACATATGTAATTATGAATTCACTATCTGACAGATGTAATTATGAATTCACTATCTGACATATGTAATTATGAATTCACTATCTGACAGATGTAATTATGAATTCACTATCTGACATATGTAATTATGAATTCACTATCTGACAGATGTAATTATGAATTCACTATCTGACAGATGTAATTATGAATTCACTATCTGACATATGTAATTATGAATTCACTATCTGACAGATGTAATTATGAATTCACTATCTGACATATGTAATTATGAATTCACTATCTGACATATGTAATTATGAATTCACTATCTGACATATGTAATTATGAATTCACTATCTGACATATGTAATTATGAATTCACTATCTGACAGATGTAATTATGAATTCACTATCTGACAGATGTAATTATGAATTCACTATCTGACAGATGTAATTATGAATTCACTATCTGACATATGTAATTATGAATTCACTATCTGACATATGTAATTATGAATTCACTATCTGACATATGTAATTATGAATTCACTATCTGACATATGTAATTATGAATTCACTATCTGACATATGTAATTATGAATTCACTATCTGACATATGTAATTATGAATTCACTATCTGACATATGTAATTATGAATTCACTATCTGACATATGTAATTATGAATTCACTATCTGACATATGTAATGATGAATTCACTATCTGACATATGTAATGATGAATTCACTATCTGACATATGTAATTATGAATTCACTATCTGACACTATCTGGCGGAAGTTGGGAGAGTTTTTTTTCTTCGGGTGGTTCAGTGAAACAATTTTAGTTTCCGAGGTAGAAGTTTTGGTGAGGGAGGCCCTGCTCTCTCCACTCCCAGATGCTTAGCCCATTTCATTCCGATCTCCTCTGCATTTTTGTAGCCATTTGCTACAGCCTGTCAACTATGCCTCTGCCTATCCCTGTTCTCTCCTCTCTGCACAGGCTACACAAACGCACCACACCGCGTGGCTGCTGCCTCTCCAATCTGGTGGTCCCTGCACGCACCACCCACGTGGAGTTCCAGGTCGCAGGCAGCCTCTGGAACTGCCGTTCTGCTGCCAACAAAGCTGACTTCATCCCAGCCTATGCCAACCTCCAGTCCCTCGACTTCCTGGCGCTGACGGAAACATGGATCACCACTGAAAACACCGCTACTCCTACTGCTCTCTCCTCGTCTGACCATGTGTTCTCGCATACCCCGAGAGCATCTGGTCAGAGGGGTGGTGGTACAGGAATCCTCATCTCTCCCAAGTGGACATTCTCAATTTTTCCCCTAACCCATCTGTCTATCTCCTCATTTCATTTGAATTCCATGCTGTCACAGTCACTAGCCCATTTAAGCTTAATATCCTTGTCATCTATCGCCCTCCAGGTTCCCTTGGAGAGTTCATCAATGAGCTTGACGCCTTGATAAGTTCCTTCCCTGAGGATGGCTCACCCCTCACAGTTTTGGGGGATTTCAACCTCCCTATGTCCACATTTGACTCATTTCTCTCTGCCTCCTTCTTTCCACTCCTCTCCTCTTTTGACCTCACCCTCTCACCGTCCCCCCCTACTCACAAGGCAGGCAATACGCTTGACCTCATCTTCACTAGATGCTGCTCCTCTACTAATCTCACTGCAACTCCCCTCCAAGTCTCCGACCACTACTTTGTTTCCTTTTCTCTCTCACTCTCCTCCCACACTACTCACTCTGCCCCTACACAGATGGTAATGCGCCGCCGCAACCTTCGCTCTCTCTCTCCCACTACTCTCTCCTCTTCCATCCTATCATCTCTTCCCTCTGCTCAATCCTTCTCTTCTCCCTCCAATCTCCTGATTCTGCCTCCTCAACCCTCCTCTCCTCCCTTTCTGCATCCTTTGACTCTCTGTGTCCCCTATCCTCCCGGCCGGCTCGGTCCTCCCCTCCAGCTCCGTGGCTTGATGACTCATTGCGAGCTCACAGAACAGAGCTCCGGGCAGCGGAGCGGAAATGGAAGAAAACTAAATTCCCTGCCGACCTGGCATCTTTTCACTCCCTCCTCTCTACATTTTCTTCATCTGTTTCTGCTGCTAAGGCCACCTTCTACCACTCTAAATTCCAAGCATCTGCCTCTAACCCTAGGAAGCTCTTTGCCACATTTTCCTCCCTCCTGAATCCTCCCTCCCCCCCCCCCCCCCCCCCTCCTCTCTCTCTGTGGATGACTTCGTCAACCACTTTGAAAAGAAGGTTGACGACATCCGATCCTTGTTTGTTAAGTCTAATGACACTGCTGGTCCTGCTCACACTGCCCTACCCTATGCTTTGACTTGACTTCTTTCTCCCCTCTCTCTCCAGATAAGATCCTGCGACTTGTGACTGCAGGCCGCCCAACAACCTGCCCGCTTGACCCCATCCCCTCCTCCCTTCTCCAGACCATCTCCGGTGACCTTCTCCCCTACCTCACCTCGCTGATCAACTCATCCTTGACCGCTGGCCATGTCCCTTCCGTCTTCAAGAGAGCGAGAGTTACTCCCCTTCTCAAAAAACCAACACTCGACCCCACCGATGTCAACAACTACAGACCAGTATCCCTTCTTTCTTTTCTTTCCAAAACTATTGAGCGTGCCGTCTTTAGCCAACTCTCTTGCTATCTCTCTCAGAATGACCTTCTTGATCCAAACCAATCAGGTTTCAGGACTGGTCATTCAACTGAGACTGCTCTTCTCTGTGTCACAGAGACTCTCCGCACTGCTAAAGCTAACTCTCTCTCCTCTGCTCTTGTCCTTCTAGACCAGACCTGTCTGCTGCCTTTGATACTGTGAACCATCAGATCCTCCTCTCCACCCTCTCCGAAATGGGCATCTCCGGCGCGGCTCACTCCTGGATTGCGTCCTACCTGACCGGTCGCTCCTACCAAGTGGCGTGGCGGGAAGCTGTCTCCGCACCACGTGCTCTCACCACTGGTGTCCCCCAGGGATCGGTTTTGGGCCCTCTCCTTTTCTCCCTATACACCAAGTCACTTGGCTCTGTCATATCCTCACATGGCCTTTCCTATCATTGCTACGCTGACGATACACAACTAATCTTCTCCTTTCCCCCTTCTGATAACCAGGTGGCGAATCGCATCTCTGCATGTCTGGCAGACATATCAGTATGGATGACGGATCACCACCTCAAGCTGAACCCTGGCAAGACGGAGCTGCTCTTCCTCCCGGGGAAGGACTGCCCGTTCCATGATCTCGCCATCACGGTAGACAACTCCGCTGTGTCCTCCTCCCAGAGTGCGAAGCGAAGAGCCTAGGCGTGACCCTGGACAACACCCTGTCGTTCTCCGCCAACATCAAGGCGGTGACCCGCTCCTGCAGGTTCATGCTCTACAACATTCGGAGAGTGCGACCCTGCCTTACACAGGAAGCGGCGCAGGTCCTGGTCCAGGCACTTGTCATCTCCCGTCTGGACTACTGCAACTCGCTGTTGGCTGGGCTCCCTGCCTGTGCCATTAAACCCCTACAACTCATCCAGAATGCCGCAGCCCGTCTGGTGTTCAACCTTCCCAAGTTCTCTCACGTCACCCCCCTCCTCCGCACACTCCACTGGCTTCCAATTGAAGCTCGCATCCGCTACAAGACCATGGTGCTTGCCTTTGGAGCAGTGAGGGGAACGGCACCCCTGTACCTTCAGGCTCTGATCAGTCCCTACACCCAAACGAGGACATTGCGTTCATCCACCTCTGGCCTGCTGGCTCCCCTTCCTCTGCGGAAGCAAGCACAGCTCCCGCTCAGCCCAGTCAAAACTGTTCGCTGCTCTGGCACCCCAATGGTGGAACAAGCTCCCTCACGACGCCAGGACAGCGGAGTCACTCACCACCTTCCGGAGACACTTGAAACCCCACCTCTTTAAGGAATACCTGGGATAGGCTAAAGTATTCCTTCTAACCCCCCCCCAAATTGTAAAGTGGTTATCCCACTGGCTATAGGGTGAACGCACCAATTTGTGAGTCGCTCTGGCTAAGAGCGTCTGCTAAATGACGTTAATGTGCCCTTGAGCAAGGCACTTAACCCTAATTGCTCCTGTAAGTCGCTCTGGTTAAGAGCGTCTGCTAAATGACTAAAATGTAAATGTAAATGTAAATGTAATTATGAATTCACTATCTGACATATGTAATTATGAATTCACTATCTGACATATGTAATTATGAATTCACTATCTGACATATGTAATTATGAATTCACTATCTGACATATGTAATTATGAATTCACTATCTGACATATGTAATTATGAATTCACTATCTGATAGACGTAATTATGACTGAACTCTCCATGAGACGTAATTATGACTGAACTCTCCATGAGACGTAATTATGACTGAACTCTCCATGAGATGTAATTATGACTGAACTCTCCATGAGATGTAATTATGACTGAACTCTCCATGAGACGTAATTATGACTGAACTCTCCATGAGATGTAATTATGACTGAACTCTCCATGAGATGTAATTATGACTGAACTCTCCATGAGACGTAATTATGACTGAACTCTCCATGAGATGTAATGATGACTGAACTCTCCATGAGATGTAATTATGACTGAACTCTCCATGAGACGTAATTATGACTGAACTCTCCATGAGACGTAATGATGACTGAACTCTCCATGAGATGTAATTATGACTGAACTCTCCATGAGATGTAATTATGACTGAACTCTCCATGAGACGTAATTATGACTGAACTCTCCATGAGATGTAATGATGACTGAACTCTCCATGAGATGTAATTATGACTGAACTCTCCATGAGACGTAATTATGACTGAACTCTCCATGAGATGTAATTATGACTGAACTCTCCATGAGATGTAATTATGACTGAACTCTCCATGAGATGTAATTATGACTGAACTCTCCATGAGATGTAATTATGACTGAACTCTCCATGAGATGTAATGATGACTGAACTCTCCATGAGATGTAATGATGACTGAACTCTCCATGAGATGTAATGATGACTGAACTCTCCATGAGATGTAATGATGACTGAACTCTCCATGAGATGTAATGATGACTGAATTGTCTGACAGATGTAATAATGAATGAACTATCTAACAGATGTGATTTTTAGTGATCTATGTGATCTGCGGTAATAATGACTGAACTGTCTGACAGATGTAATTATAAATGAACTATCTGACAGATGTAATTATGAATGAACTATCTGACAAATGTAATAATGATTGAATTATCTGACAGATGTAATTATGAATGAACTGCAAGTAGCTAGTTAGCTGGCTAGCTGGCTAGTTTCAGCCGGAGGTTCTAGATAATAAGTTGTTGTATAAAGAAATAATAGAATCCGTTCCACATTGGGTGAGGTGGGTTGCAGGAAAGTATATTTACTTAAAGGATGGAAATTGAGATTGAGAAATATATATAACATTTTTAAGAAAAGGCTATTTACATGACAACACATAAACCATGACCGCACTGCTACGCCATCTTGGACCTGTAAGATATTTCATAATTACATCTGTTCAGTCATAATTACATCTGTCAGAAAGGCAGCATCTAATCTTCCTGGGGTTTATTATGGATCCCCATTAGTTCCTGCCAAGGCGGCAGCTACTCTTCCTGGGGTTTATTATGGATCCCCATTAGTTCCTGCCAAGGCAGCAGCTACTCTTCCTGGGGTTTATTATGGATCCCCATTAGTTCCTGCCAAGGCAGCAGCTACTCTTCCTGGGGTTTATTATGGATCCCTATTAGTTCCTGCCAAGGCAGCAGCTACTCTTCCTGGGGTTTATTATGGATCCCCATTAGTTCCTGCCAAGGCAGCAGCTACTCTTCCTGGGGTTTATTATGGATCCCCATTAGTTCCTGCCAAGGCAGCAGCTACTCCTCCTGGGGTTTATTAAGGATCCCCATTAGTTCCTGCCAAGGCAGCTGCTACTCTTCCTGGGGTTTATTATGGATCCCCCTTAGTTCCTGCCAAGGCAGCAGCTACTCTTCCTGGGGTTTATTATGGATCCCCATGAGTTCCTGCCAAGGCAGCAGCTACTCTTCCTGGGGTTTATTATGGATCCCCATTAGTTCCTGCCAAGGCAGCAGCTACTCTTCCTGGGGTTTATTATGGATCCCCATTAGTTCCTGCCAAGGCAGCAGCTACTCCTCCTGGGGTTTATTAAGGATCCCCATTAGTTCCTGCCAAGGCAGCTGCTACTCTTCCTGGGGTTTATTATGGATTGGATCCCCCTTAGTTCCTGCCAAGGCAGCAGCTACTCTTCCTGGGGTTTATTATGGATCCCCATTAGTTCCTGCCAAGGCAGCAGCTACTCTTCCTGGGGTTTATTATGGATCCCCATTAGTTCCTGCCAAGGCAGCAGCTACTCTTCCTGGGGTTTATTATGGATCCCCCTTAGTTCCTGCCAAGGCAGCAGCTACTCTTCCCGGGGTTTATTAAGGATCCCTATTAGTTCCTGCCAAGGCAGCAGCTACTCTTTCTTATTTTCAGCTAAAGTAAAGCAGCTATATACTAATTAAAAAACATTACAATACACTTCACAACAGATTTCACAACACATTAAGTGTGTGCCCTCAGGCCCCTACTCTACTACCACATATCTACAACACAAAATCTACGTGTACGTGTGTGTATCGTGCGTGTGTTATCATGTGTGTGTATGAATGTGTCTGTGCCTGTGTGTGTGTCTCTTCACAGTCCCCGCTGTTCCATAAGGTGTATTTTTATCTGTTTTCTAAATCTAATTTTACTGCTTGCATGAGTTACTTGATGTGGAATAGAGTTCCATGTAGTCATGGCTCTATGTAATACTGTGCGCCTCCCATAGTCTGTTCTGGACTTGGGGACTGTGAAGAGACCTCTGGTGGCATGTCTTGTGGGGTATGCATGGGTGTCTGAGCTGTGTGCTTGTACCGAGCTGTGTGTAGCTCGGTACATTCAGCTTGTCAACACCTCTTACAAAAACAAGTAGTGATGAAGTCAATCTCTCCTGTGCCAGGAGAGAGCTCTCCGTGTACATTGATGTACCTTCTCTGGGCCTATTGTATTGGCCACCCGTGCTCCCCTTCTCTGGGCCTATTGTATTGGCCACCCGTGCTCCCCTTCTCTGGGCCTATTGTATTGGCCACCCGTGCTCCCCTTCTCTGGGCCTATTGTATTGGCCACCCGTGCTCCCTTTCTCTGGGCCCATTGTATGGGCCAGCCGTGCTCCCCTTCTCTGGGCCTATTGTATTGGCCACCCGTGCGTCAATCTAAGTAACATAACAAAAAACTCCCCATAAAAATCTGTCAGTTTAAGCTAAAAATATCAGATGACAGAGCTAGAGTGGTGTTTGTCAGACCACGAGACATCCCGACAATCTGTCTTCTTATGAAAACGTCTGCAGCGTCCGAATGGTTTGGCCTACAAAATATTATGATGAGACTCTCACGAACACTAGTATGGAAAAAGGGAGACTGTGCTCTCCGTTTTGCTCTACGACTCCCATAAGTGTCACGTGACTCGTCTGAAGGTAACCCATACAAACGAATGGAAGTACAGTGAGGGTTTGCCCACTGACAAAGACATGAAGAGTCTATAATTTTAATGGTAGGTTTATTTGAACAGTGAGAAACAGAATAACAACAACAAAATCCAGAAAAATGCATGTCAAAAATGTTATGAATTGATTTGCATTTTAATGAGGGAAATAAGTATTTGACCCCTCTGCAAAACATGACTTAGTACTTGGTGACAAAATCCTTGTTGGCAGTCACAGAGGTCAGACTTTCTTGTAGTTGGCCACCAGGTTTGCACACATCTCAGGAGGGATTTTGTCCCACTCCTCTTTGCAGATCTTCTCCAAGTCATTAAGGTTTCGAGGCTGACGTTTGGCAACTCGAACCTTCAGCTCCCTCCACAAATTTTCTATGGGATTAAGGTCTGGAGACTGGCTAGGCCACTCCAGGACCTTAATGTGCTTCTTCTTGAGCCACTCCTTTGTTGCCTTGGCCGTGTGTTTAGAGTCATTGTCATGCTGGAATACCCATCCACGACCCATTTTCAATGCCCTGGCTGAGGGAAGGAGGTTCTCACCCAAGATATGACGGTACATGGCCCCGTCCATCGTCCCTTTGATGCGGTGAAGTTGTCCTGTCCCCTTAGCAGAAAAACACCCCCAAAGCATAATGTTTCCACCTCCATGTTTGACGGTGGGGATGGTGTTCTTGGGGTCATAGGCAGCATTCCTCCTCCTCCAAACACAGTGAGTTGAGTTGATGCCAAAGAGCTCGATTTTGGTCTCATCTGACCACAACACTTTTACCCAGTTCTCTTCTGAATCATTCAGATGTTCATTGGCAAACTTCAGACGGCCCTGTATATGTGCTTTCTTGAGCAGGGGGACCTTGCGGGCGCTGCAGGATTTCAGTCCTTCACGGCGTAGTATGTTACCAATTGTTTTCTTGGTGACTATGGTCCCAGCTGACTTGAGATCATTGACAAGATCCTCCCATGTAGTTCTGGGCTGATTCCTCACCGTTCTCATGATCATTGCAACTCCACGAGGTGAGATCTTGCATGGAGCCCCAGGCCGAGGGAGATTGACAGTTATTTTGTGTTTCTTCCATTTGCGAATAATCGCACCAACTGTTGTCACCTTCTCACCAAAGTTGCTTGGCGATGGTCTTGTAGCCCATTCCAGCCTTGTGTAGGTCTACAATCTTCTCCCTGACATCCTTGGAGAGCTCTTTGGTCTTGGCCATGGTGGAGAGTTTGGAATCTGATTGATTGATTGCTTCTGTGGACAGGTGTCTTTTATACAGGTAACAAGCTGAGATTAGGAGTACTCCCTTTAAGAGTGTGCTCCTAATCTCAGCTCGTTACCTGTATAAAAGACACCTGGGAGCCAGAAATCTTTCTGATTGAGAGGGGGTCAAATACTTATTTCCCTCATTAAAATGCAAATCAATTTATAACATTTTTGACATGCGTTTTTCTGGATTTTGTTGTTGTTATTCTGTCTCTCACTCTTCAAATAAACCTACCAATAAAATTACAGACTGATCATTTCTTTGTCAGTGAGCAAACGTACAAAATCAGCAGGGGATCAAATACGTTTTTCCCTCACTGTATGGAGGTAGTGTTGTGCCAACAAAAATAAGGGGTTAAATATGTCTCTAGATACAGGACAAACACAAACCTCATTCCTTGTGAGTTATTTTCTTGAATATCTTTTTTTGCCATTTGTGAATGTGTTATTCAATGCATTTCTATGGGCTATAGTAGTAATGGCCAAATTCAATATTTTATCAAATAATATTTACATATATTTTTTTTTATACCTAAAGGGGTCCTAAAATTCGAAATAAAATGATCCATGGTATGAACATGTTAAAACATTTCCATATGTTAGTTTAGTACACACAATAACCCCCTGGTCTGAACAGGAAACACACAACAACCCCCTGGTATAAACAGGAAACACACAATAACCCCCTGGTATAAACAGGAAACACACAACAACCCCCTGGTATAAACAGGAAATACACAACAACCCCCTGGTCTGAACAGGAAACACACAATAACCCCCTGGTATAAACAGGAAACACACAACAACCCCCTGGTATAAACAGGAAACACACAACAACCCCCTGGTATAAACAGGAAACACACAACAACCCCCTGGTATAAACAGGAAACACACAACAACCCCCTGGTATAAACAGGAAACACACAATAACCCCCTGGTATAAACAGGAAACACACAACAACCCCCTGGTCTGAACAGGAAACACACAACAACCCCCTGGTATAAACAGGAAACACACAACAACCCCCTGGTCTGAACAGAAAACACACAACAACCCCCTGGTATAAACAGGAAACACACAATAACCCCCTGGTCTAAACAGGAAACACACAACAACCCCCTGGTCTAAACAGGAAACACACAACAACCCCCTGGTCTGAACAGGAAACACACAACATCCCCCTGGTATAAACAGGAAACACACAATAACCCCCTGGTCTAAACAGGAAACACACAATAACCCCCTGGTATAAACAGGAAACACACAATAACCCCCTGGTATAAACAGGAAACACACAACAACCCCCTGGTCTGAACAGGAAACACACAATAACCCCCTGGTATAAACAGGAAACACACAATAACCCCCTGGTATAAACAGGAAACACACAATAACCCCCTGGTATAAACAGGAAACACACAACAACCCCCTGGTATAAACAGGAAACACACAATAACCCCCTGGTATAAACAGGAAACACACAACAACCCCCTGGTCTGAACAGGAAACACACAACAACCCCCTGGTATAAACAGGAAACACACAACAACCCCCTGGTATAAACAGGAAACACACAACAACCCCCTGGTCTGAACAGGAAACACACAACAACCCCCTGGTCTGAACAGGAAACACACAACAACCCCCTGGTATAAACAGGAAACACACAACAACCCCCTGGTATAAACAGGAAACACACAACAACCCCCTGGTATAAACAGGAAACACACAATAACCCCCTGGTATAAACAGGAAACACACAACAACCCCCTGGTCTGAACAGGAAACACACAACAACCCCCTGGTATAAACAGGAAACACACAACAACCCCCTGGTATAAACAGGAAACACACAACAACCCCCTGGTATAAACAGGAAACACACAATAACCCCCTGGTATAAACAGGAAACACACAACAACCCCCTGGTCTGAACAGGAAACACACAACAACCCCCTGGTATAAACAGGAAACACACAACAACCCCCTGGTCTGAACAGGAAACACACAACAACCCCCTGGTATAAACAGGAAACACACAACAACCCCCTGGTCTAAACAGGAAACACACAACAACCCCCTGGTATAAACAGGAAACACACAACAACCCCCTGGTCTAAACAGGAAACACACAACAACCCCCTGGTATAAACAGGAAACACACAACAACCCCCTGGTCTGAACAGGAAACACACAACAACCCCCTGGTATAAACAGGAAACACACAACAACCCCCTGGTCTGAACAGGAAACACACAACAACCCCCTGGTATAAACAGGAAACACACAATATCCCCCTGATCTAAACAGGAAACACACAATAACCCCCTGGTATAAACAGGAAACACACAACAACCCCCTGGTATAAACAGGAAACACACAACAACCCCCTGGTCTGAACAGGAAACACACAACAACCCCCTGGTATAAACAGGAAACACACAACAACCCCCTGGTCTGAACAGGAAACACACAACAACCCCCTGGTATAAACAGGAAACACACAATAACCCGCTGGTCTGAACAGGAAACACACAACAACCCCCTGGTATAAACAGGAAACACACAATATCCCCCTGATCTAAACAGGAAACACACAACAACCCCCTGGTATAAACAGGAAACACACAACAACCCCCTGGTCTGAACAGGAAACACACAACAACCCCCTGGTATAAACAGGAAACACACAATATCCCCCTGATCTAAACAGGAAACACACAACAACCCCCTGGTATAAACAGGAAACACACAACAACCCCCTGGTCTGAACAGGAAACACACAACAACCCCCTGGTATAAACAGGAAACACACAACAACCCCCTGGTCTAAACAGGAAACACACAACAACCCCCTGGTCTGAACAGGAAACACACAACAACCCCCTGGTCTGAACAGGAAACACACAATAACCCCCTGGTCTAAACAGGAAACACACAACAACCCCCTGGTCTAAACAGGAAACACACAACAACCCCCTGGTCTAAACAGGAAACACACAACAACCCCCTGGTCTGAACAGGAAACAAACAATAACCCCCTGGTCTAAACAGGAAACACACAACAACCCCCTGGTCTAAACAGGAAACACACAACAACCCCCTGGTCTGAACAGGAAACAAACAATAACCCCCTGGTCTAAACAGGAAACACACAACAACCCCCTGGTCTGAACAGGAAACAAACAATAACCCCCTGGTCTAAACAGGAAACACACAACAACCCCCTGGTCTGAACAGGAAACACACAACAACCCCCTGGTATAAACAGGAAACAAACAATATCCCCCTGGTCTAAACAGGAAACACACAACAACCCCCTGGTCTGAACAGGAAACACACAATAACCCCCTGGTATAAACAGGAAACACACAATAACCCCCTGGTCTAAACAGGAAACACACAACAACCCCCTGGTCTGAACAGGAAACACACAACAACCCCCTGGTATAAACAGGAAACACACAATAACCCCCTGGTCTAAACAGGAAACACACAACAACCCCCTGGTCTGAACAGGAAACACACAACAACCCCCTGGTCTAAACAGGAAACACACAATAACCCCCTGGTCTAAACAGGAAACACACAACAACCCCCTGGTCTAAACAGGAAACACACAACAACCCCCTGGTATAAACAGGAAACACACAACAACCCCCTGGTCTGAACAGTGGCATCATCCAGAAACAGATAATGGGTCTGTCCCAAATGGTACCCTATTCCCTATGGGCTCTGGTCTAAAGTAGTGCACTATATAGGGAACAGGGTGCCATAGGGCTCTGGTCTAAAGTAGTGCACTATATAGGGAATAGGGTGTCATAGGGCTCTGGTCTAAAGTAGTGCACTATATAGGGAATAGGGTGTCATAGGGCTCTGGTCTAAAGTAGTGTACTATATAGGGAATAGGGTGTCATAGGGCTCTGGTCTAAAGTAGTGCACTATATAGGGAATAGGGTGTCATAGGGCTCTGGTCTAAAGTAGTGCACTATATAGGGAATAGGGTGCCATAGGGCTCTGGTCTAAAGTAGTGCACTATATAGGGAACAGGGTGCCATTTGGAAAGCAGAGCAAGCAATGCCTGGCTGCCTGACAACAGATGAGATCCACAGAGACATTTGACAACATGGACAATTTTACTGCCACTAGATAGTAAACAGAAGCGCTGCAAAGTGCACTTAACTTTAATTAACCACTTCTGTAACCTAACATGTGTCTCCACATCCACTTATTTCTCCTATCTTCCATTCGTGTGTGTGTGTGTATGTGTGTGTGTGCGTGTGCCTGTGTGCCTGTGTACCTGCCAGTGAGTGTGTGTGTGTTCTACACTGTATAACTCCCAGTAATAGGGGGTTAACTCCCAGTAACAGAGGCCAGTAACAGGGGGTTAACTCCCAGTAACAGAGGCCAGTAACAGGGGGTTAACTCCCAGTAACAGAGGGTTAACTCCCAGTAACAGAGGGTTAACTCCCAGTAACAGAGGGTTAACTCCCAGTAACAGAGGGTTAACTCCCAGTAACAGAGGGTTAACTCCCAGTAACAGGGGGTTAACTCCCAGTAACAGAGGGTTAACTCCCAGTAACAGAGGGTTAACTCCCAGTAACAGAGGGTTAACTCCCAGTAACAGAGGCCAGTAACAGAGGGTTAACTCCCAGTAACAGAGGGTTAACTCCCAGTAACAGGGGGTTAACTCCCAGTAACAGAGGCCAGTAACAGGGGGTTAACTCCCAGTAACAGAGGCCAGTAACAGGGGGTTAACTCCCAGTAACAGGGGGTTAACTCCCAGTAACAGGGGGTTAACTCCCAGTAACAGAGGGTTAACTCCCAGTAACAGAGGGTTAACTCCCAGTAACAGAGTGTTAACTCCCAGTAACAGGGGGTTAACTCCCAGTAACAGAGGGTTAACTCCCAGTAACAGAGGGTTAACTCCCAGTAACAGAGTGTTAACTCCCAGTAACAGAGGGTTAACTCCCAGTAACAGAGGGTTAACTCCCAGTAACAGAGGCCAGTATCAGAGGGTTAACTCCCAGTAACAGAGGGTTAACTCCCAGTAACAGAGGGTTAACTCCCAGTAACAGAGGGTTAACTCCCAGTAACAGGGGGTTAACTCCCAGTAACAGAGGCCAGTAACAGGGGGTTAACTCCCAGTAACAGAGGCCAGTAACAGGGGGTTAACTCCCAGTAACATGGGGTTAACTCCCAGTAACAGAGGGTTAACTCCCAGTAACAGAGGGTTAACTCCCAGTAACAGGGGGTTAACTCCCAGTAACAGAGGGTTAACTCCCAGTAACAGAGGGTTAACTCCCAGTAACAGAGGGTTAACTCCCAGTAACAGAGGGTTAACTCCCAGTAACAGGGGGTTAACTCCCAGTAACAGAGGGTTAACTCCCAGTAACAGAGGGTTAACTCCCAGTAACAGGGGGTTAACTCCCAGTAACAGAGGGTTAACTCCCAGTAACAGAGGGTTAACTCTCAGTAACAGGGGGTTAACTCCCAGTAACAGAGGATTAACTCCCAGTAACAGAGGGTTAACTCCCAGTAACAGAGGGTTAACTCCCAGTAACAGAGGGTTAACTCCCAGTAACAGAGGGTTAACTCCCAGTAACAGAGGCCAGTAACAGGGGGTTAACTCCCAGTAACAGAGGCCAGTAACAGGGGGTTAACTCCAAGTAATAGAGGCCAGTAACAGGGGGTTAACTCCCAGTAACAGAGGGTTAACTCCCAGTAACAGAGGGTTAACTCCCACTAAGAGTGGGTTAACTCCCAGTAACAGAGGGTTAACTCCCAGTAACAGAGGGTTAACTCCCAGTAACAGAGGGTTAACTGTGCGTGGTGGGGGAACATGTATGAGCTCTGATAGACAGTAGCCCCATTTATAACTGGTGCTAACATACGTCCTGTGTCCTGATCATGTGCACGTTCTGATTCTACCCACATTTTCAGACAGCTGATATGAATAAAAGACACGTTGTGATCTGATTTTTGATCGGATCTTCTAAGTGTAAACAGACAAGATCAGGATGAAGGAGGTATGTTAGCAGGTGTAACACGTTGAGAGAGACTGGCTGGGAAAAATAACACAATGTGACCAACACTAGAACATGAGGATTTGTACAACTTGTCTTCTACCACTGCTCCATCTGGTAAAGACATCCTCACCCCTCTGCCTTGAAGAACGACAGACAGAGAGGAGACAGCGGGTGGAACGGGGAGAGAGGAGGAATGTAGAGAGGGGAGCTTCTTCCCTTTTTACTCTTCCTTTCATACATTTAAGAGAATGAAACGTTTTTAAAATCTAGAGATAACATGTTTAACTAACCAAGCTAAGTAGCCAGCTAGCTAACTCACTGGTCAATGAGAACAAGATGGCGTTTTGGATTATCTTTTATTTTTGTTAGAAATGTTTTGTCTCTTAAATGTGTGTGTGTGTGTGTGTGTGTGGGGGGGGTGTTAATAAAACTATAGGGGCGGATTCACTTCATCTCATCTTACTGGGCTGGCATGGTTACGCGTGGTCTGTTGTTGTGAGGCCGGTTGGACGTACTGCCAAATTCTCTAAAACAACTTAGGAGGCAGCTTATGGAAGAAAAATTAACATTAAATTCTCTGGCAACAGCTCTGGTGGACATTCCTGCAGTCAGCATGCGCACACTCCCTCAAAACCTGAGACATCTGTGGCATTGTGTTGTGTGACAAAACAGAACATTTTAGAGTGGCCTTTTATTGTCCCCAGCACAAGGTGCACCTGTGTAATGATCATGCTGTTTAATCAGCTTCTTGATATGCCACACCTGTCAGGTGGATGGGTTATCTTGGCAAAGGATAAATGCTCACTAACAGGGATGTAAACAAATTTGTGCACAAAATTTGAGAGAAATATGCTTTTTCTGGGATCTTTTATTTCAGGGAAACAGAAAGGACAACACACTGCTGCTCATGCTCCCCAGTGATATTTATTTATAACAACGTTTCCACCCTTAGGTCTTCATCAGGCATCCATATTTTATTTCAGCTCATGAAACAAAGGACCAACACTTTACATGTTACGCTTATATTTTTGTATTTCTATAAATAATATTGGTTTATCTGTTAAAACTTGTAATATTCATCTGTATGCAGACGATACTGTAATGTAAGCCATTACCCCAACTGTAGAACAGACGTTGTTAGAATTGAAATCTGACCTTGTTACCTTACAAAAAATCCTGGTTGGTTTCAAACTTGTACTTAATGTGGGCAAGACTAAATATATGTAATTCTCCACAACAACAAAAATCTGATGGGCTAGATATTTATTCATTGAATGGTTCTCCCATTGATCAGGTTCCCGCCTATAAATATCTGTGGTAACCTATTGGACCTTCAGTAGTAACCTATTGGACCTTCAGTGGTAAACTATTGGACCTTCAGTGGTAACCTATTGGATCTAGAGCTTCAGTGGTAACCTAATGGACCTTCAGTGGTAACCTATTGTACCTTCAGTGGTAACCTATTGGACCTTCAGTGGTAACCTATTGGACCTTCAGTGGTAACCTATTGGACCTTCAGTGGTAACCTATTGGACCTTCAGTGGTAACCTATTGTACCTTAAGTGGTAACCTATTGGACCTTCAGTGGTAACCTATTGGACCTTCAGTGGTAACCTAATGGACCTTAATTGGTAAACTATGGACCTTCAGTGGCAACCTATTGGACCTTCAGTGGTAACCTATTGGACTTTCAGTGGTAACCTATTGAACCTTCAATGGTAACCTATTGGATTTAGAGCTTCAGTTGTAACCTATTTGACCTTCAGTGGTAACATATTTGACCTTCAGTGGTAACCTATTGGACCTTCAGTGGTAACCTATTGGACCTTCAGTGGTAACCTATTGGACCTTCAGTGGTAACCTATTGGACCTTCAGTGGTAAACTATTGGACCTTCAGTGGTAACCTATTGGACCCAGGTCTTCAGTGGTAACCTATTGGACCTTCAGTGGTAACCTACTGGACCTTCAGTGGTAACCGATTGGACCATCAGTGGTAACCTATTGGACCTTCAGTGGTAACCTATTGGACCTTCAGTGGTAACCTATTGGACCTTCAGTGGTAACCTATTGGACCTTCAGTGGTAACATATTGGACCTTCAGTGGTAACCTATTGGACCTTCCGTGGTAACCTATTGAACTTTCAATGGTAACCTATTGGATCTAGATCTTCAGTTGTAACCTATTTGACCTTCAGTGGTAACCTATTTGACCTTCAGTGGTAACCTATTGGACCTTCAATGGTAACCTATTGGACCTTCAGTGGTAACCTATTGGACCTTCAGTTGTAACCTATTGGACCTTCAGTGGTAACCTATTGGACCTTCAGTGGTAACCTATTGGACCTTCAGTGGTAACCTATTGGACCTTCAGTAGTAACCTATTGGGCCTTCAGTGGTAACCTATTGGACCTTCAGTGGTAAACTATTGAACCTTAAGTTGTAACCTAATTGACTTTCAGTGGTAACCTAATGGACCTTCAGTGGTAACCTATTGGTCCTTCAGAGGCAACCTATTGGACCTTCAGTGGTAAACAATTGGACCTTCAGTGTTAACCTATTGGACCTTCAGTGGTAACCTATTGAACCTTCAATGGTAACCTATTGGATCTAGAGCTTCAGTTGTAACCTATTTGACCTACAGTGGTAAACTATTGGACCTTCAGTGGTAACCTATTGGACCTTCAGTTGTAACCTATTGGACCTTCAGTGGTAACCTATTGGACCTTCAGTGGTAAACTATTGGCCCTTCAGTGGTAACCTATTGGACCTTCTGTGGTAAACAATTGAACCTTCAGTGGTAAACTATTGGCCCTTCAGTGGTAACATATTGGACCTTCTGTGGTAACCTATTGGACCTTCAGTGGTAACCTATTGGACCTTCAGTGGTAACCTATTGGACCCAAGTCTTCAGTGGTAACCTATTGGACCTTCAGTGGTAACCTACTGGACCTTCAGTGGTAACTGATTGGACCATCAGTGGTAACCTATTGGACCTTCAGTGGTAACCTATTGGACCTTCCGTGGTAACCTACTGGACCTTCAGTGGTAACCTATTGGACTTTCAGTGGAAACCTATTGAACTTTCAATGGTAACCTATTGGATCTAGATCTTCAGTTGTAACCTATTTGACCTTCAGTGGTAACCTATTGGACCTTCAGTGGTAACCTATTGGACCTTCAATGGTAACCTATTGGACCTTCAGTGGTAACCTATTGGACCTTCAGTGGTAACCTATTGGACCTTCAGTGGTAACCTATTGGACCTTCAGTGGTAACCTATTGGACCTTCAGTAGTAACCTATTGGGCCTTCAGTGGTAACCTATTGGACCTTCAGTGGTAACCTATTGAGCCTTCAGTGGTAACCTATTGGGCCTTCAGTGGTAAACTATTGAACCTTAAGTTGTAACCTAATTGACTTTCAGTGGTAACCTAATGGACCTTCAGTGGTAACCTATTGGTCCTTCAGAGGCAACCTATTGGACCTTCAGTGGTAAACTATTGGACCTTCAGTGTTAACCTATTGGACCTTCAGTGGTAACCTATTGAACCTTCAATGGTAACCTATTGGATCTAGAGCTTCAGTTGTAACCTATTTGACCTACAGTGGTAAACTATTGGACCTTCAGTGGTAACCTATTGGACCTTCAGTTGTAACCTATTGGACCTTCAGTGGTAACCTATTGGACCTTCAGTGGTAAACTATTGGCCCTTCAGTGGTAACCTATTGGACCTTCTGTGGTAAACAATTGAACCTTCAGTGGTAAACTATTGGCCCTTCAGTGGTAACCTATTGGACCTTCTGTGGTAAACTATTGGACCTTCAGTGGTAACCTATTGGACCTTCAGTTGTAACCTATTGGACCTTCAGTGGTAACCTATTGGATCTTCAGTGGTAAACTATTGGCCCTTCAGTGGTAACCTATTGGACCTTCTGTGGTAAACTATTGGACCTTCAGTGGTGAACTATTGGCCCTTCAGTGGTAACCTATTGGACCTTCTGTGGTAAACTATTGGCCCTTCAGTGGTAACCTATTGGACCTTCTGTGGTAAACTATTGGACCTTCAGTGGTAACCTATTGGACCCAGGTCTTCAGTGGTAACCTATTGGACCTTCAGTGGTAACCTACTGGACCTTCAGTGGGAACATATTGGACCTTCATTGGTAACCTATTGGACCTTCAGTGGTAACCTATTGGACCTTCAGTGGTATCCTATTGGACCTTCAGTGGTAACCTATTGGACCTTCAGTGGTAACCTATTGGACCTTCAGTGGTAACCTATTGGACCTAGACCTTCTTTGGTAACCTATTGGACCTTCAGTGGTAACATATTGGACCTTCAGTGGTAACCTATTGGACCTTCAGCTGTAACCTATTGGACCTTCAGTGGTAACCTATTGGACCATCAGTGGTAACCTATTGGACCTTCAGTGGTAACCTATAGGACCTTCAGTGGTAACCTATTGGAACTTCAGTGGTAACCTGATGGACCTTCAGTGGTAACCTATTGGACCTTCAGTGGTAACCTATTGGACCTTCAGTGGTAACCTATTGGACCTTCAGTGGTAACCTATTGAACCTTCAGCGGTAACCTATTGGACCTTCAGTGGTAACCTATTGGACCTTCAGTGGTAACCTATTGAACCTTCAGCGGTAACCTATTGGACCTTCAGTGGTAACCTATTGGACCTTCAGTGGTAACCTATTGTATCATCAGTGGTAACCTATTGGACCTTCAGTGGTAACCTATAGGACCTTCAGTGGTAACCTATTGGACCTTCAGTGGTAACCTAATGGACCTTAATTGGTAAACTATGGACCTTCAGTGGCAACCTATTGGACCTTCAGTGGTAACCTATTGGACTTTCAGTGGTAACCTATTGAACCTTAAGTGGTAACCTATTGGACCTTAAGTGGTAACCTATTGGACCTTCAGTGGTAAACTATTGGACCTTCAGTGGTAACCTATTGGACCCAGGTCTTCAGTGGTAACCTATTGGACCTTCAGTGGTAACCTACTGGACCTTCAGTGGGAACATATTGGACCTTCATTGGTAACCTATTGGACCTTCAGTGGTAACCTATTGGACCTTCAGTGGTATCCTATTGGACCTTCAGTGGTAACCTATTGGACCTTCAGTGGTAACCTATTGGACCTTCAGTGGTAACCTATTGGACCTAGACCTTCTTTGGTAACCTATTGGACCTTCAGTGGTAACATATTGGACCTTCAGTGGTAACCTATTGGACCTTCAGCTGTAACCTATTGGACCTTCAGTGGTAACCTATTGGACCATCAGTGGTAACCTATTGGACCTTCAGTGGTAACCTATAGGACCTTCAGTGGTAACCTATTGGAACTTCAGTGGTAACCTGATGGACCTTCAGTGGTAACCTATTGGACCTTCAGTGGTAACCTATTGGACCTTCAGTGGTAACCTATTGGACCTTCAGTGGTAACCTATTGAACCTTCAGCGGTAACCTATTGGACCTTCAGTGGTAACCTATTGGACCTTCAGTGGTAACCTATTGTATCATCAGTGGTAACCTATTGGACCTTCAGTGGTAACCTATAGGACCTTCAGTGGTAACCTATTGGACCTTCAGTGGTAACCTAATGGACCTTAATTGGTAAACTATGGACCTTCAGTGGCAACCTATTGGACCTTCAGTGGTAACCTATTGGACTTTCAGTGGTAACCTATTGAACCTTAAGTGGTAACCTATTGGACCTTAAGTGGTAACCTATTGGACCTTCAGTGGTAACCTATTGGACCTACAGTGGTAAACTATTGGACCTTCAGTGGTAAACTATTGGACCTTCAGTGGTAACCTATTGGACCCAGGTCTTCAGTGGTAACCTATTGGACCTTCAGTGGTAACCTATTGTACCTTCAGTGGTAACCTATTGGACCTTCAGTGGTAACCTATTGGACCTTCAGTGGTAACCTATTGTACCTTAAGTGGTAACCTATTGGACCTTCAGTGGTAACCTATTGGACCTTCAGTGGTAACCTATTGGACCTTCACTGGTAACCTATTGGACCTTCAGTGGTAACCTAATGGACCTTAATTGGTAAACTATGGACCTTCAGTGGCAACCTATTGGACCTTCAGTGGTAACCTATTGGACTTTCAGTGGTAACCTATTGAACCTTCAATGGTAACCTATTGGATTTAGAGCTTCAGTTGTAACCTATTTGACCTTCAGTGGTAACATATTTGACCTTCAGTGGTAACCTATTGGACCTTCAGTGGTAACCTAATGGACCTTCAGTGGTAACCTATTGGACCTTCAGTGGCAACCTATTGGACCTTCAGTGGTAACCTATTGGACCTTCAGTGGTAACCTATTGGACCTTCAGTGGTAACCTATTGGACCTTCAGTGGTAACCTATTGGACCTTCAGTGGTAACCTATTGGACCTTCAGTGGTAAACTATTGGACCTTCAGTGGTAACCTATTGGACCCAGGTCTTCAGTGGTAACCTATTGGAACTTCAGTGGTAACCTACTGGACCTTCAGTGGTAACCGATTGGACCTTCAGTGGTAACCTATTGGACCCAGGTCTTCAGTGGTAACCTATTGGACCTTCAGTGGTAACCTATTGTACCTTCAGTGGTAACCTATTGGACCTTCAGAGTTAACCTATTGGACCTTCAGTGGTAACCTATTGTACCTTCAGTGGTAACCTATTGGACCTTCAGTGGTAACCTATTGGACCTTCAGTGGTAACCTATTGGACCTTCAGGGGTAACCTATTGGACCCAGGTCTTCAGTGGTAACCTATTGGACCTTCAGTGGTAACCTATTGGACCTTCTTTGGTAACCTATTGGACCTTCAGTGGTAACCTATTGGACCTTCAGTGGTAACCTATTGGACCTTCAGTGGTAACCTATTGGACCTTCAGTGGTAACCTATTGGACCTTCAGTGGTAACCTATAGGACCTTCAGTGGTAACTATTTGGACTTTCAGTGGTAACCTAATGGACCTTCAGTGGTAACCTATTGGACCTTCAGTGGCAACCTATTGGACCTTCAGTGGTAACCTATTGGACCTTCAGTGGTAACCTATTGGACCTTCAGTGGTAACCTATTGGACCTTCAGTTGTAACCTATTGGACCTTCAGCGGTAACCTATTGGACCTTCAGTGGTAACCTATTGGACCTTCAGTGGTAACCTATTGTATCATCAGTGGTAACCTATTGGACCTTCAGTGGTAACCTATAGGACCTTCAGTGGTAACCTATTGGACCTTCAGTGGTAACCTAATGGACCTTAATTGGTAAACTATGGACCTTCAGTGGCAACCTATTGGACCTTCAGTGGTAACCTATTGGACTTTCAGTGGTAACCTATTGAACCTTAAGTGGTAACCTATTGGACCTTAAGTGGTAACCTATTGGACCTTCAGTGGTAACCTATTGGACCTACAGTGGTAAACTATTGGACCTTCAGTGGTAAACTATTGGACCTTCAGTGGTAACCTATTGGACCCAGGTCTTCAGTGGTAACCTATTGGACCTTCAGTGGTAACCTATTGTACCTTCAGTGGTAACCTATTGGACCTTCAGTGGTAACCTATTGGACCTTCAGTGGTAACCTATTGTACCTTAAGTGGTAACCTATTGGACCTTCAGTGGTAACCTATTGGACCTTCAGTGGTAAAGTATTGGACCTTCAGTGGTAAACTATTGGACATTCAGTGGTAACATATTGGACCCAGGTCTTCAGTGGTAACCTATTGGACCTTCAGTGGTAACCTATTGTACCTTCAGTGGTAACCTATTGGACCTTCAGTGGTAACCTATTGGACCTTCAGTGGTAACCTAATGGACCTTAATTGGTAAACTATGGACCTTCAGTGGCAACCTATTGGACCTTCAGTGGTAACCTATTGGACTTTCAGTGGTAACCTATTGAACCTTCAATGGTAACCTATTGGATTTAGAGCTTCAGTTGTAACCTATTTGACCTTCAGTGGTAACATATTTGACCTTCAGTGGTAACCTATTGGACCTTCAGTGGTAACCTATTGGACCTTAAGTGGTAACCTATTGGACCTTCAGTGGTAACCTATTGGACCTTCAGTGGTAACCTATTGGACCTTCAGTGGTAACCTATTGGACCTTCAGTGGTAAACTATTGGAACTTCAGTGGTAACCTATTGGACCTTCAGTGGTAACCTATTGGACCTTCAGTGGTAACATATTGGACCTTCAGTGGTAACCTATTGGACCTTCAGTGGTAACCTATTGGACCTTCAGTGGTAACCTATTGGACCTTCAGTGGTAACCTATTGGACCTTCAGTGGTAAACTATTGGACCTTCAGTGGTAACCTATTGGACCTTCAGTGGTAACCTATTGGACCTTCAGTGGTAACATATTGGACCTTCAGTGGTAACCTATTGGACCTTCAGTGGTAACCTATTGGACCTTCAGTGGTAACCTATTGGACCTTCAGTGGTAACCTATTGGACCTTCAGTGGTAACCTATTGGACTTTCAGTGGTAACCTATTGTACCTTCAGTGGTAACCTATTGGACCTTCAGTGGTAACCTATTGGACCTTCAGTGGTAACCTATTGGACCTTCAGGGGTAACCTATTGGACCCAGGTCTTCAGTGGTAACCTATTGGACCTTCAGTGGTAACCTATTGGACCTAGACCTTCTTTGGTAACCTATTGGACCTTCAGTGGTAACCTATTGGACCTTCAGTGGTAACCTATTGGACCTTCAGTGGTAACCTATTGGACCTTCAGTGGTAACTATTTGGACTTTCAGTGGTAACCTAATGGACCTTCAGTGGTAACCTATTGGACCTTCAGTGGTAACCTATTGACCTTCAGTGGTAACCTATTGAACCTTCAATGGTAACCTATTGGATCTTCAGTTGTAACCTATTTGACCTTCAGTGGTAACCTATTGTACCTTCAGTGGTAACCTATTGGACCTTCAGTGGTAACCTATTGGACCTTCAGTTGTAACCTATTGGACCTTCAGTGGTAACCTATTGGACCTTCTGTGGTAAACTATTGGACCTTCAGTGGTAACCTATTGGACCCAGGTCTTCAGTGGTAACCTATTGGACCTTCAGTGGTAACCTACTGGACCTTCAGTGGTAACCTATTGGACCTAGACCTTCTTTGGTAACCTATTGGACCTTCAGTGGTAACCTATAGGACCTTTAGTGGTAACCTATTGGACCTTCAGTGGTAACCTAATGGACCTTCAGTGGTAACCTATGGACCTTCAGTGGCAACCTATTGGACCTTCAGTAGTAACCAATTGGACCTTCAGTGGTAACCTATTGAACCTTCAATGGTAACCTATTGGATCTAGAGCTTCAGTTGTAACCTATTTGACCTTCAGTGGTAACCTATTGGACCTTCAGTGGTAACCTATTGGACCTTAAGTGGTAACCTATTGAACCTTCAATGGTAACCTATTGGATCTAGAGCTTCAGTTGTAACCGATTTGACCTTCAGTGGTAACCTATTGTACCTTCAGTGGTAACCTATTGGACCTTAAGTGGCAACCTATTGGACCTTCAGTAGTAACCAATTGGACCTTCAGTGGTAACCTATTGAACCTTCAATGGTAACCTATTGGATCTAGAGCTTCAGTTGTAACCAATTTGACCTTCAGTGGTAACCTATTGTACCTTCAGTGGTAACCTATTGGACCTTAAGTGGTAACCTATTGGACCTTCAGTGGTAACCTATTGGACCTTCAGTGGTAAACTATTGGACCTTCAGTGGTAAACTATTGGACCTTCAGTGGTAACCTATTGGACCCAGGTCTTCAGTGGTAACCTATTGGATCTTCAGTGGTAACCTATTGTACCTTCAGTGGTAACCTATTGGACCTTCAGTGGTAACCTATTGGACCTTCAGTGGTAACCTATTGTACCTTCAGTGGTAACATATTGGACCTTCAGTGGTAACCTATTGGACCTTCAGTGGTAACCTATTGGATCTAGAGCTTCAGTTGTAACCTATTTGACCTTCAGTGGTAACCTATTGGACCTTCAGTGGTAACCTATTGGACCTTCAGTGGTAACCTATTGGACCTTCAGTTGTAACCTATTGGACCTTCAGTGGTAACCTATTGGACCTTCAGTGGTAACCTATTGTACCTTCAGTGGTAACATATTGGACCTTCAGTGGTAACCTATTGGACCTTCAGTGGTAACCTATTGGACCTTCAGTGGTAACCTATTGGACCTTCGGTGGTAACCTATTGGACCTTCAGTTGTAACCTATTGGACCTTCAGTGGTAACCTATTGGACCTTCTGTGGTAAACTATTGGACCTTCAGTGGTAACCTATTGGACCCAGGTCTTCAGTGGTAACCTATTGGACCTTCAGTGGTAACCTACTGGACCTTCAGTGGTAACCTATTGGACCTAGATCTTCTTTGGTAACCTATTGGACCTTCAGTGGTAACCTATAGGACCTTTAGTGGTAACCTATTGGACCTTCAGTGGTAACCTAATGGACCTTCAGTGGTAACCTATGGACCTTCAGTGGCAACCTATTGGACCTTCAGTAGTAACCAATTGGACCTTCAGTGGTAACCTATTGAACCTTCAATGGTAACCTATTGGATCTAGAGCTTCAGTTGAAACCAATTTGACCTTCAGTGGTAACCTATTGGACCTTCAGTGGTAACCTATTGGACCTTAAGTGGTAACCTATTGAACCTTCAATGGTAACCTATTGGATCTAGAGCTTCAGTTGTAACCTATTTGACCTTCAGTGGTAACCTATTGTACCTTCAGTGGTAACCTATTGGACCTTAAGTGGTAACCTATTGGACCTTCAGTGGTAACCTATTGTACCTTCAGTGGTAACCTATTGGACCTTAAGTGGTAACCTATTGGACCTTCAGTGGTAACCTATTGGACCTTCAGTGGTAACCTATTGGACCTTCAGTGGTAACCTATTGGACCTTCTGTGGTAAACTATTGGACCTTCAGTGGTAACCTATTGGACCCAGGACTTCAGTGGTAACCTATTGGACCTTCAGTGGTAACCTACTGGACCTTCAGTGGTAACCTATTGGACCTAGACCTTCTTTGGTAACCTATTGGACCTTCAGTGGTAACCTATAGGACCTTTAGTGGTAACCTATTGGACCTTCAGTGGTAACCTAATGGACCTTCAGTGGTAACCTATGGACCTTCAGTGGCAACCTATTGGACCTTCAGTAGTAACCTATTGGACCTTCAGTGGTAACCTATTGAACCTTCAATGGTAACCTATTGGATCTAGAACTTCAGTTGTAACCTATTTGACCTTCAGTGGAAACCTATTGGACCTTCAGTGGTAACCTATTGGACCTTAAGTGGTAACCTATTGAACCTTCAATGGTAACCTATTGGATCTAGAGCTTCAGTTGTAACCTATTTGACCTTCAGTGGTAACCTATTGTACCTTCAGTGGTAACCTATTGGACCTTAAGTGGTAACCTATTGGACCTTCAGTGGTAACCTATTGGACCTTCAGTGGTAAACTATTGGACCTTCAGTGGTAACCTATTGGACCCAGGTCTTCAGTGGTAACCTATTGGACCTTCAGTGGTAACCTATTGTACTTTCAGTGGTAACCTATTGGACCTTCAGTGGTAACCTATTGGACCTTCAGTAGTAACCTATTGGACCTTCAGTGGTAACCTATTGGACCTTCAGTGGTAACCTATTGGACCTTCAGTGGTAACCTATTGGACCTTCAGTGGTAACCTATTGGACCCAGGTCTTCAGTGGTAACCTATTGGACCTTCAGTGGTAACCTATTGGACCTAGACCTTCTTTGGTAACCTATTGGACCTTCAGTGGTAACCTATTGGACCTTCAGTGGTAACCTATTGGACCTTCAGTGGTAACCTATCGACCTTCAGTGGCAACCTATTGGACCTTCAGTGGTAACCTATTGGACCTTCAATTGTAACCTATTGAACCTTCAATGGTAACCTATTGGACCTTCAGTGGTAAACTATTGGACCTTCAGTGGTAACCTATTTGACCCAGGTATTCAGTGGTAACCTATTGGGCCTTCAGTGGTAACCTATTGGACCTTCAGTGGTAACATATTGGACCTTCAGTGGTAACCTATTGGACCTTCAGTGGTAACCTATTGGACCTTCAGTGGTAACCTATAGGACCTTCAGTGGTAACTATTTGGACTTTCAGTGGTAACCTAATGGACCTTCAGTGGTAACCTATTGGACCTTCAGTGGCAACCTATTGGACCTTCAGTGGTAACCTATTGGACCTTCACTGGTAACCTATTGGACCTTCAGTGGTAACCTATTGGACCTTCAGTGGTAACCTATTGGACCTTCAGTGGTAACCTATTGTACCTTCAGTGGTAACCTATTGGACCTTCAGTGGTAACCTATTGGACCTTCAGTGGTAACCTATTGGACCTTCAGGGGTAACCTATTGGACCCAGGTCTTCAGTGGTAACCTATTGGACCTTCAGTGGTAACCTATTGGACCTAGACCTTCTTTGGTAACCTATTGGACCTTCAGTGGTAACCTATTGGACCTTCAGTGGTAACCTATTGGACCTTCAGTGGTAACCTATTGGACCTTCAGTGGTAACTATTTGGACTTTCAGTGGTAACCTAATGGACCTTCAGTGGTAACCTATTGGACCTTCAGTGGCAACCTATTGGACCTTCAGTGGTAACCTATTGGACCTTCAGTGGTAACCTATTGGACCTTCAGTGGTAACCTATTGGATCTTCAGTTGTAACCTATTTGACCTTCAGTGGTAACCTATTGGACCTTCAGTGGTAACCTATTGGACCTTCAGTGGTAACCTATTGGACCTTCAGTTGTAACCTATTGGACCTTCAGTGGTAACCTATTGGACCTTCTGTGGGAAACTATTGGACCTTCAGTGGTAACCTATTGGACCCAGGTCTTCAGTGGTAACCTATTGGACCTTCAGTGGTAACCTACTGGACCGTCAGTGGTAACCTATTGGACCTAGACCTTCTTTGGTAACCTATTGAACCTTCAGTGGTAACCTATAGGACCTTTAGTGGTAACCTATTGGACCTTCAGTGGTAACCTAATGGACCTTCAGTGGTAACCTATGGACCTTCAGTGGCAACCTATTGGACCTTCAGTAGTAACCAATTGGACCTTCAGTGGTAACCTATTGAACCTTCAATGGTAACCTATTGGATCTAGAGCTTCAGTTGTAACCTATTTGACCTTCAGTGGTAACCTATTGGACCTTCAGTGGTAACCTATTGGACCTTAAGTGGTAACCTATTGAACCTTCAATGGTAACCTATTGGATCTAGAGCTTCAGTTGTAACCTATTTGACCTTCAGTGGTAACCTATTGTACCTTCAGTGGTAACCTATTGGACCTTAAGTGGCAACCTATTGGACCTTCAGTAGTAACCAATTGGACCTTCAGTGGTAACCTATTGAACCTTCAATGGTAACCTATTGGATCTAGAGCTTCAGTTGTAACCAATTTGACCTTCAGTGGTATCCTATTGTACCTTCAGTGGTAACCTATTGGACCTTAAGTGGTAACCTATTGGACCTTCAGTGGTAACCTATTGGACCTTCAGTGGTAAACTATTGGACCTTCAGTGGTAACCTATTGGACCCAGGTCTTCAGTGGTAACCTATTGGACCTTAAGTGGTAACCTATTGGACCTTCAGTGGTAACCTATTGGACCTTAAGTGGTAACCTATTGGACCTTCAGTGGTTATTGGACCTTCAGTGGTAACCTATTGGACCTTCGGTGGTAACCTATTGGACCTTCAGTTGTAACCTATTGGACCTTCAGTGGTAACCTATTGGACCTTCTGTGGTAAACTATTGGACCTTCAGTGGTAACCTATTGGACCCAGGTCTTCAGTGGTAACCTATTGGACCTTCAGTGGTAACCTACTGGACCTTCAGTGGTAACCTATTGGACCTAGACCTTCTTTGGTAACCTATTGGACCTTCAGTGGTAACCTATAGGACCTTTAGTGGTAACCTATTGGACCTTCAGTGGTAACCTAATGGACCTTCAGTGGTAACCTATGGACCTTCAGTGGCAACCTATTGGACCTTCAGTAGTAACCAATTGGACCTTCAGTGGTAACCTATTGAACCTTCAATGGTAACCTATTGGACCTTCAGTGGTAACCTACTGGACCTTCAGTGGTAACCTATTGGACCTAGACCTTCTTTGGTAACCTATTGGACCTTCAGTGGTAACCTATAGGACCTTTAGTGGTAACCTATTGGACCTTCAGTGGTAACCTATGGACGTTCAGTGGCAACCTATTGGACCTTCAGTAGTAACCAATTGGACCTTCAGTGTTAACCTATTGAACCTTCAATGGTAACCTATTGGATCTAGATCTTCAGTTGTAACCAATTTGACCTTCAGTGGTAACCTATTGGACCTTCAGTGGTAACCTATTGGACCTTAAGTGGTAACCTATTGAACCTTCAATGGTAACCTATTGGATCTAGAGCTTCAGTTGTAACCTATTTGACCTTCAGTGGTAACCTATTTTACCTTCAGTGGTAACCTATTGGACCTTAAGTGGTAACCTATTGGACCTTCAGTGGTAACCTATTGGACCTTCAGTGGTAAACTATTGGACCTTCAGTGGTAACCTATTGGACCCAGGTCTTCAGTGGTAACCTATTGGACCTTCAGTGGTAACCTATTGGACCTTCAGTGGTAACCTATTGGACCTTCAGTGGTAAACTATTGGACCTTCAGTGGTAACCTATTGGACCATTGTCTTCAGTGGTAACCTATTGGACCTTCAGTGGTAACCTATTGGACCTTCAGTGGTAACCTAATGGACCTTCAGTGGTAACCTATCGACCTTCAGTGGCAACCTATTGGACCTTCAGTGGTAACCTATTGGACCTTCAGTGGTAACCTATTGAACCTTCAATGGTAACCTATTGGACCTTCAGTGGTAACCTATTGGACCTTAAGTGGTAACCTATTGAACCTTCAATGGTAACCTATTGGATCTAGAGCTTCAGTTGTAACCTATTTGACCTTCAGTGGTAACCTATTGTACCTTCAGTGGTAACCTATTGGACCTTAAGTGGCAACCTATTGGACCTTCAGTAGTAACCAATTGGACCTTCAGTGGTAACCTATTGAACCTTCAATGGTAACCTATTGGATCTAGAGCTTCAGTTGTAACCAATTTGACCTTCAGTGGTAACCTATTGTACCTTCAGTGGTAACCTATTGGACCTTAAGTGGTAACCTATTGGACCTTCAGTGGTAACCTATTGGACCTTCAGTGGTAAACTATTGGACCTTCAGTGGTAACCTATTGGACCCAGGTCTTCAGTGGTAACCTATTGGATCTTCAGTGGTAACCTATTGTACTTTCAGTGGTAACCTATTGGACCTTCAGTGGTAACCTATTGGACCTTCAGTGGTAACCTATTGTACCTTCAGTGGTAACATATTGGACCTTCAGTGGTAACCTATTGGACCTTCAGTGGTAACCTATTGGATCTAGAGCTTCAGTTGTAACCTATTTGACCTTCAGTGGTAACCTATTGGACCTTCAGTGGTAACCTATTGGACCTTCAGTGGTAACCTATTGGACCTTCAGTTGTAACCTATTGGACCTTCAGTGGTAACCTATTGGACCTTCAGTGGTAACCTATTGTACCTTCAGTGGTAACATATTGGACCTTCAGTGGTAACCTATTGGACCTTCAGTGGTAACCTATTGGACCTTCAGTGGTAACCTATTGGAACTTCGGTGGTAACCTATTGGACCTTCAGTTGTAACCTATTGGACCTTCAGTGGTAACCTATTGGACCTTCTGTGGTAAACTATTGGACCTTCAGTGGTAACCTATTGGACCCAGGTCTTCAGTGGTAACCTATTGGACCTTCAGTGGTAACCTACTGGACCTTCAGTGGTAACCTATTGGACCTAGACCTTCTTTGGTAACCTATTGGACCTTCAGTGGTAACCTATAGGACCTTTAGTGGTAACCTATTGGACCTTCAGTGGTAACCTAATGGACCTTCAGTGGTAACCTATGGACCTTCAGTGGCAACCTATTGGACCTTCAGTAGTAACCAATTGGACCTTCAGTGGTAACCTATTGAACCTTCAATTGTAACCTATTGGATCTAGAGCTTCAGTTGTAACCAATTTGACCTTCAGTGGTAACCTATTGGACCTTCAGTGGTAACCTATTGGACCTTAAGTGGTAACCTATTGAACCTTCAATGGTAACCTATTGGATCTAGAGCTTCAGTTGTAACCTATTTGACCTTCAGTGGAAACCTATTGTACCTTCAGTGGTAACCTATTGGACCTTAAGTGGTAACCTATTGTACCTTCAGTGGTAACCTATTGGACCTTAAGTGGCAACCTATTGGACCTTCAGTAGTAACCAATTGGACCTTCAGTGGTAACCTATTGAACCTTCAATGGTAACCTATTGGATCTAGAGCTTCAGTTGTAACCAATTTGACCTTCAGTGGTAACCTATTGTACCTTCAGTGGTAACCTATTGGACCTTAAGTGGTAACCTATTGGACCTTCAGTGGTAACCTATTGGACCTTCAGTGGTAAACTATTGGACCTTCAGTGGTAACCTATTGGACCCAGGTCTTCAGTGGTAACCTATTGGATCTTCAGTGGTAACCTATTGTACTTTCAGTGGTAACCTATTGGACCTTCAGTGGTAACCTATTGGACCTTCAGTGGTAACCTATTGTACCTTCAGTGGTAACATATTGGACCTTCAGTGGTAACCTATTGGACCTTCAGTGGTAACCTATTGGATCTAGAGCTTCAGTTGTAACCTATTTGACCTTCAGTGGTAACCTATTGGACCTTCAGTGGTAACCTATTGGACCTTCAGTGGTAACCTATTGGACCTTCAGTTGTAACCTATTGGACCTTCAGTGGTAACCTATTGGACCTTCAGTGGTAACCTATTGTACCTTCAGTGGTAACATATTGGACCTTCAGTGGTAACCTATTGGACCTTCAGTGGTAACCTATTGGACCTTCAGTGGTAACCTATTGGAACTTCGGTGGTAACCTATTGGACCTTCAGTTGTAACCTATTGGACCTTCAGTGGTAACCTATTGGACCTTCTGTGGTAAACTATTGGACCTTCAGTGGTAACCTATTGGACCCAGGTCTTCAGTGGTAACCTATTGGACCTTCAGTAGTAACCTACTGGACCTTCAGTGGTAACCTATTGGACCTAGACCTTCTTTGGTAACCTATTGGACCTTCAGTGGTAACCTATAGGACCTTTAGTGGTAACCTATTGGACCTTCAGTGGTAACCTAATGGACCTTCAGTGGTAACCTATGGACCTTCAGTGGCAACCTATTGGACCTTCAGTAGTAACCAATTGGACCTTCAGTGGTAACCTATTGAACCTTCAATTGTAACCTATTGGATCTAGAGCTTCAGTTGTAACCAATTTGACCTTCAGTGGTAACCTATTGGACCTTCAGTGGTAACCTATTGGACCTTAAGTGGTAACCTATTGAACCTTCAATGGTAACCTATTGGATCTAGAGCTTCAGTTGTAACCTATTTGACCTTCAGTGGTAACCTATTGTACCTTCAGTGGTAACCTATTGGACCTTAAGTGGTAACCTATTGGACCTTCAGTGGTAACCTATTGGACCTTCAGTGGTAAACTATTGGACCTTCAGTGGTAACCTATTGGACCCATGTCTTCAGTGGTAACCTATTGGACCTTCAGTGGTAACCTATTGGACCTTCAGTGGTAACCTAATGGACCTTCAGTGGTAACCTATCGACCTTCAGTGGCAACCTATTGGACCTTCAGTGGTAACCTATTGGACCTTCAGTGGTAACCTATTGAACCTTCAATGGTAACCTATTGGACCTTCAGTGGTAAACTATTGGACCTTCAGTGGTAACCTATTGGACCCAGGTCTTCAGTGGTAACATATAGGACCTTCAGTGGTAACCTACTGGACCTTCAATGGTAACATTTTGGACCTTCAGTGGTAACCTATTGGGCCTTCAGTGGTAACCTATTGGACCTTCAGTGGTAACCTATTGGACCTTCAGTGGTAACCTAATGGACCTTCAGTGGTAACCTATCGACCTTCAGTGGCAACCTATTGGACCTTCAGTGGTAACCTATTGGACCTTCAGTGGTAACCTATTGGACCTTCAGCGGTAACCTATTGGACCTTCAGTGGTAACCTATTGGACCTTCAGTGGTAACCTATTGGACCATCAGTGGTAACCTATAGGACCTTCAGTGGTAACCTATTGGACCTTCAGTGGTAACCTATTGGACCTTCATTGGTAAACTATTGGACCTTCAGTGGTAACCTATTAGACCTTCAGTGGTAACCTATTGGACCTAGAGCTTCAGTGGTAACCTATTGGACCTTCAGTGGTAACCTACTGGACCTTCTTTGGTAACCGATTTTACTTTCAGTGGTAACCTATTGGACCTTCACTGGTAACCTATTGGAACTTCAGTGGTAACCTATTGGGCCTTCATTGGTAACCTATTGGACCTTCAGTGGTAACCTATTGGACCTGCAGTGGTAACCTATTGGACCTTCAGTGGTAACCTATTGGACCTTCAGTGGTAACCTATTGGACCTTCAGTGGTAACCTATTGGACTTAGTCTTTCAGTGGTAACCTATTGGACCTTCAGTGGTAACCTATTGGACCTAGAGCTTCAGTGGTAACCTATTGGTCCTAGAGCTTCAGTGGTAACCTATTGGACCTAGTCTTTCAGTGGTAACCTATTGGACCTAGACCTTCATTGTTTGACAGGTTTGCGATGCTGAAAGGACAGTAACGGTAATACCAGCGTACTCATGTAGCAGAGTGCACTTATTGTAAAACACAAAGGGCCAGTGGTAAAAGAATGTGTGGGTTACATTTAAAGATGGGTTTCAATTGTGGGTCAGTATCAATAATGTACCAGTGCTTCCTGATAATGTCCTTAAATGCCTTCCCCAATGGTGAGTACTGGGTGATGCTTAAGGGGACACGTTCTGTTTTTTCTTTAACTTTTGGTTGAAGGCTTTTCCAACTGTGTTAGCCCTTCAAAATGATCATTGGCATGTTTTACCTAATTGTCTTTGTACCCCCTTTTCCTTAAACCTCTGTGTGAGGTCCGTGGTCTGTTTCAGGTAAGAAGCATCAGAGCTGCATCTTCTTCTGATGTGGCTGAAATGCCTTACAGGGAGACTTTTAATAAGTGGACGTGGATGAAGTCCGTAGATCTGTAGAGAGGGAGGTTTTGTCCTTAATAACTATCACATCCATAAAACTGCTTTGCGATAGGTCATAGTTAATGGTGAAACAAAGGTGCTCATTCATTGAGTTTAGATAGGCATGGAATTCCAAGAGTTCTTCCTAGGTCCCGTATAGATCATGAAAATGTCATCCAAATATCTCAGAATTAGGAGAATATTGGAGAGAAAAAGAAATATGTGGACCATATACTTGAAAAGTCTGTGTAATTTTGATGTTACCAGTCTATATACAACCATCCCCCTTCAGGGCGGCCTAGAGGCCATCATGTTGCACCTTAGTGAACATCCCCCTTCAGGGCGGCCTAGAGGCCATCATGTTGCACCTTAGTGAACATCCCCCTTCAGGGCGGCCTAGAGGCCATCATGTTGCACCTTAGTGAACATCCCCCTTCAGGGCGGCCTAGAGGCCATCATGTTGCACCTTAGTGAACATCCCCCTTCAGGGCGGCCTAGAGGCCATCATGTTGCACCTTAGTGAACATCCCCCTTCAGGGCGGCCTAGAGGCCATCATGTTGCACCTTAGTGAACATCCCCCTTCAGGGCGGCCTAGAGGCCATCATGTTGCACCTTAGTGAACATCCCCCTTCAGGGCGGCCTAGAGGCCATCATGTTGCACCTTAGTGAACATCCCCCTTCAGGGCGGCCTAGAGGCCATCATGTTGCACCTTAGTGAACATCCCCCTTCAGGGCGGCCTAGAGGCCATCATGTTGCACCTTAGTGAACATCCCCCTTCAGGGCGGCCTAGAGGCCATCATGTTGCACCTTAGTGAACATCCCCCTAATGCTCTTCCCAGCACAAATTGAATTGTGGATAATCCAATTAAACAAACAAAACTGGAAGTGAAAACCAGAAGTGAGGGTGACTAGAGGTTTGGTGACTCGACTACATCACTGGGTGAAACAGTTGCTCCTGTTCTACTTCTGGACATCAATGTGGCGTCTGTGGAATGATAACAATGGCAATGATGTGACCGAATGACGGAGGTGGAACCTTACTACCTTAAAAAATACTTTGTGGCACCATCTGGTGATTCTCTCTCTCTCTCTCTCTCTCTCTCTCTCTCTCTCTCTCTCTCTCTCATACATACAGTGGGGAAAAAAAGTATTTAGTCAGCCACCAATTGTGCAAGTTCTCCCACTTAAAAAGATGAGAGAGGCCTGTAATTTTCATCATAGGTACACGTCAACTATGACAGACAAATTGAGAAAAACAAAATCCAGAAAATCACATTGTAGGATTTTTTATGAATTTATTTGCAATTTATGGTGGAGAATAAGTATTTGGTCACCTACAAACAAGCAAGATTTATGGCTCTCACAGACCTGTAACTTTTTCTTTAAGAGGCTCCTCTGTCCTCCACTCGTTACCTGTATTAATGGCACCTGTTTGAACTTGTTATCAGTATAAAAGACACCTGTCCACAACCTCAAACAGTCACACTCCAAACTCCACTATGGCCAAGACCAAAGAGCTGTCAAAGGACACCAGAAACAAAATTGTAGACCTGCACCAGGCTGGGAAGACTGAATCTGCAATAGTTAAGCAGCTTGGTTTGAAGAAATCAACTGTGGGAGCAATTATTAGGAAATGGAAGACATACAAGACCACTGATAATCTCCCTCGATCTGGGGCTCCACGCAAGATCTCACCCCGTGGGGTCAAAATGATCACAAGAACGGCGAGCAAAAATCCCAGAACCACACGGGGGGACCTAGTGAATGACCTGCAGAGAGCTGGGACCAAAGTAACAAAGCCTACCATCAGTAACACACTACGCCACCAGGGACTCAAATCCTGCAGTGCCAGACGTGTCCCCCTGCTTAAGCCAGTACATGTCCAGGCCCGTCTGAAGTTTGCTAGAGTGCATTTGGATGATCCAGAAGATGATTGGGAGAATGTCATATGAAACCAAAATATAACTTTTTGGTAAAAACTCAACTCGTCGTGTTTGGAGGACAAAGAATGCTGAGTTGCATCCAAAGAACACCATACCTACTGTGAAGCATGGGGGTGGAAACATAATGCTTTGGGGCTGTTTTTCTGCAAAGGGACCAGAACGACTGATCCGTGTAAAGGAAAGAATGAATGGGGCCATGTATCGTGAGATTTTGAGTGAAAACCTCCTTCCATCAGCAAGGGCATTGAAGATGAAACGTGACTGGGTCTTTCAGCATGACAATGATCCCAAACACACCGCCCGGGCAACGAAGGAGTGGCTTCGTAAGAAGCATTTCAAGGTCCTGGAGTGGCCTAGCCAGTCTCCAGATCTCAACCCCATAGAACATTTTTGGAGGGAGTTGAAAGTCCGTGTTGCCCAGCGACAGCCCCAAAACATCACTGCTCTAGAGGAGATCTGCATGGAGGAATGGGCCAAAATACCAGCAACAGTGTGTGAAAACCTTGTGAAGACTTACAGAAAACGTTTGACCTGTGTCATTGCCAACTAAGGGTATATAACAAAAGTATTGAGAAACTTTTGTTATTGACCAAATACTTATTTTCCACCATAATTTGCAAATAAATTCATAAAAAATCCTACAATGTGATTTTCTGGATTTTTTTTTCTCATTTTTTCTGTCATAGTTGACATGTACCAATGATGAAAATTACAGGCCTCTCTCATCTTTTTAAGTGGGAGAACTTGCACAATTGGTGGCTGACTAAATACTTTTTTTCCCCACTGTATACAGTGAGGGAAAAAGTATTTGATCCCCTGCTGATTTTGTACGTTTGCCCCCTGACAAAGAAATGATCAGTCTATAATTTACTGGTAGGTTTATTTGAACAGTGAGAGACAGAATAACAAAACAAAAATCCAGAAAAAAGCATTTCAAAAATGTTATACATTGATTTGCATTTTAATGAGGGAAATAAGTATTTGACCCCCACTCAATCAGAAAGATTTCTGGCTCCCAGTTGTCTTTTATACAGGTAACGAGCTGAGATTAGGAGCACACTCTTAAAGGGAGTGCTCCTAATCTCAGTTTGTTACCTGTATAAAAGACACCTGTCCTCAGAAGCAATCAATCAATCAGATTCCAAACTCTCCAACATGGCCAAGACCAAAGAGCTCTCCAAGGATGTCAGGGACAAGATTGTAGACCTACACAAGGCTGGAATGGGCTACAAGACCATCGCCAAGCAGCTTGGTGAGAAGGTGACAACAGTTGGTGCGATTATTCGCAAATGGAAGAAACACAAATGAACTGTCAATCTCCCTCGGCCTGGGGCTCCATGTAAGATCTTTCCTCGTGGAGTTGCAATGATCATGAGAACGGTGAGGAATCAGCCAAGAACTACACGGGAGGATCTTGTCAATGATCTCAAGGCAGCTAGGACCATAGTCACCAAGAAAACAATTGGTAACACAATACGCCGTGAAGGACTGAAATCCTGCAGCGTCCTGCAAGGTCCCCCTGCTCAAGAAAGCACATATACAGGCCCATCTGAAGTTTGCCAATGAACATCTGAATGATTCAGAGGAGAACTGGGTGAAAGTGTTGTGGTCAGATGAGCAGGGAATCAAATACTTTTTTCCCTCACTGTATATGTATATACAGTGGGGAGAACTTTTGCAGGTTTTCCTTGATACAAAGCATGTAGAGGTCTGTAATGTTTATCATAGGTACACTTCAACTGTGAGAGACGGATTCTAAAACAAAAATCCAGAAAATCACATTGTATGATTTTTAAGTAATTAATTTGCATTTTATTGCATGACATAAGTATTTGATACATCAGAAAAGCAGAACTTAATATTTGGTACAGAAACCTTTGCAATTACAGAGATCATACGTTTCCTGTAGGTCTTGACCAGGTTTGCACACACTGCAGCAGGGATTTTGGCCCACTCCTCCATACAGACCTTCTCCAGATCCTTCAGGTTTCGGGGCTGTCGCTGGGCAATACGGACTTTCAGCTCCCTCCAAAGATTTTCTATTGGGTTCAGGTCTGGAGACTGGCTAGGCCACTCCAGGACCTCGAGATGCTTCTTACGGAGCCACTCCTTAGTTGCCCTGGCTGTGTGTTTCGGGTCATTGTCATGCTGGAAGACCCAGCCACGACCCATCTTCAATGCTCTTACTGAGAGAAGGAGGTTGTTGGCCAAGATCTCGCGATACACATGGCCCCATCCATCCTCCCCTCAATACGGTGCAGTCGTCCTGTCCACTTTGCAGAAAAGCATCCCCAAAGAATGATGTTTCCACCTCCTTGCTTCACGGTTGGGATGGTGTTCTTGGGGTTGTACTCATCCTTCTTCTTCCTGTAAACACGGCGAGTGGAGTTTAGACCAAAAAGCTCTATTTTTATCTCATCAGACCACATGACCTTCTCCCATTCCTCCTCTGGATCATCCAGATGGTCATTGGCAAACTTCAGACGGGCCTGGACATGCGCTGGCTTGAGCAGGGTGACCTTGCGTGAGCTGCAGGATTTTAATCCATGACTTCGTAGTGTGTTACTAATGGTTTTCTTTGAGACTGTGGTCCCAGCTCTCTTCAGGTCATTGACCAGGTCCTGCCGTGTAGTTCTGGGCTGATCACTCACCTCCCTCACGATCATTGATGCCCCACAAGGTGAGATCTTGCATAGAGCCCCAGACCGAGGGTGATTGACCGTCATCTTGAACTTCTTCCATTTTATAATAATTGCGCCAACAGTTGTTGCTTTCTCACCAAGCTGCTTGCCTTTTGTCCTGTAGCCCATCCTAGCCTTGTGCAGGTCTACAATTGTATCCCTGATGTCCTTAAACAGCTCTCTGGTCTTGGCCATTGTGGAGAGGTTGGAGTCTGTTTGATTGAGTGTGTGGACAGGTCTCTTTTATACAGGTAACGAGTTCAAACAGGTGCAGTTAATACAGGTAATGAGTGGAGAACAGGAGGGCTTTTTAAAGAAAAACTAACAGGTCTGTGAGAGCCGGAATTCTTAATGGTTGGTAGGTGATCAAATACGTATGTCATGCAATAAAATGCAAATTAATTACTTACAAATCATACAATGTGATTTTCTGGATTTTTTGTTTTTATTTTCGGTAATAATTTTTTAAAAATTATAAAGTTGGTCATAACAGACTTTATATGGGCAAATACAATTCATAGAATAAAAATGAATGTTTTACATCTTCCTAAGTCTGAGGGTGGTTTTAACCTTCCAGACTTGGAAATGTATCAACTCGCCACCCAAGGCTTTAGATAGAGCACACCAGATATACAAGGTGAATTCACCCCCCTTGGCATTTTTCCTATTTTGTTGCCTTACAACATGGAATTAGAATGGATACTTTTGGGGTTTGTATCATTTGATTTACACAACATGCCTACCACTTTTTATTTTGAAACAAACAAGAAATAAGACAAAAAAACAGAATACTTGAGCGTGCATAACTATTCACCCCCCCAAACTTTGTAGAACCACCTTTTGCAGCAATTACAGCTGCAAGTCACTTGGGGTATGTCTCTATAAACTTGGCACATCTATCCACTGGGATTTTTGCCCATTCTTTAAGGCAAAACTGCTCCAGCTCCTTCAAGTTGGATGGGTTCCGCTGGTGTACAGCAATCTTTAAGTCATACCACAGATTCTCAATTAGATTGAGGTCTGGGCTTTGACTAGGCCATTCCAAGACATTTAAATGTTTCCCCTTAAACCACTCGAGTGTTGCTTTAGCAGTATGCTTAGGGTCATTGTCCTGCTGGAAGGTGAACCTCCGTCCCAGTCTCAAATCTCTGGAAGACTGAAACAGGTTTCCCTCAATAATTTCCCTGTATTTAGCGCCATCCATCATTGCTTCAATTCTGACCCGTTTCCCAGTCCCTGCCGATGGAAAAACATCCTCACAGCATGATCCTGCCACCACCATGCTTCACTGTGGGGATGGTGTTCTCGGGGTGATGAGAGGTGTTGGGTTTGCGCCAGACATAGCGTTTTCCTTGATGGCCAAAAAGCTCAATGTTAGTCTCATCTGACCAGAGTACCTTCTTCCATATGTTTGGAGAGTCTCCCACATGCCTTTTGGTGAACACCAAACGTGTTTGCTTATTTTTTTCTTTAAACAATGGCTTTTTTCTGGCCACTCTTCCGTAAAGCCCAGCTCTGTGGAGTGTATGGCTTAAAGTGGTCCTATGGACAGATACTCCAATCTCCACTGTGGAGCTTTACAGCTCCTTCAGGGTTATCTTTGGTCTCTTTGTTGACTCTGATTAATGGCTTCCTTGTCTGGTCCGTGAGTTTTGGTGGGCGGCCCTCTCTTGGCAGGTTTGTTGTGGTGCCATATTCTTTCCATATTTTAATAATGGATTTAATGGTACTCTGTGGGATGGTCAAAGTTTTGGATATTTTTTTATAACCCAACCCTGATCTGTACTTCTCCACAACTTTGTCCCTGAGCTGTTTGGAGAGCTCCTTGGTCTTCATGGTGCCGCTTGCTTGGTGGTGCCCCTTGCTTGCGAGAAGAAAACTGCAGTCTGTTGATTGAGGAGAAAGTTTCATAAATGCGGACTCGCCTTCCAAACTCTGGTGAGATCCGTCCTTGTTTCCTTATTGTCACTTACCTTTTATTTTATGGGAGGGGATTATTTGAGTATAGACTACAAACTGAGCTGAATGAACTAAAGTGAATCGACACGGGAAAAGAAAGAAGGGATCATTTCCACTTGGTGACTATAGCTGAACCTGAATTTAAACAAAACAATAAAGTTAAATAAGGTTATTGGGTCACTGAAAAGGTTTATTTAATATTTGGGTAGAAAATGATTCATTGAATTTATATTATTATTATTATATAATTTATATTTTATTAGTGGGAGTTATTAATCCTGTTATTTCTGTTGAAGAGGAGAGAGTTTATTGGGTTTATGAAATACATATTATTTAATTTACCAATCATCTACTTACGTTCCTGTAGTTTTCTCTTGCTATAAATCCTCTTTAAAAAGTATACTAAAACCCCTAGAGTTGATTGGTGCGTCAATCTACGTAACATAATAAAAAACATGTTTTCTCTTGGTTATTGACCATTCCATTCCAGGAAGATGTATTACACATCAAGCTCTGGTTCTTCTCTATTTTATATAAGCCTGTATTTCCCAGTCAGGGATCAGTAAAGTCTTAGTTCTGAAGATCACTCACGATTCCTACTTCTCTCTCTGAGAATATTTCAAATGTTTTCACATGGCTCTCTGATGGCTGGAGATAAAGCAAAAAAGCCTTCACAGAGCTAACAAAACACACACACACACACACAGACAGACACAGACACAGACACAGACACAGACACAGACACAGACACAGACACAGACACAGACACACACACACACACACACACACACACACACACACACACACACACACACACACACACACACACACACACACACACACACACACACACACACACACACACACACACACACACACACACACACACACACACACACACACACACACACAGACACAGACACACACACACACACACACACACACACACACACAGACACACACACACACACACACACACACACACAGACAGACTCACACACACACACACACAGACACACACACACACACACACACACACACACACACACACACACATACATACACAAACCCCAAATTCCCATGGTCGTCCCCCTAGCCAACACTCACTTAGAGTGTCCAAAGTAACCCCTGATGCGTTTTTCTTGGTCTCAGAGCAGGAAATACAATATTATCACAGGAGATTCATTTCTAATTGTTCAGTGGTTCAGTGATAACAGGGTTGAACTGACAAATTGTTCTGTTGAGGTTTTCACTCACACATTACACAGTACTCCTTCTCTCCTCTCATTCTCTCCTCCTCTCCTCCTCTTCTCTCCTCCTCTCCTCCTATTCTTTGCTCTTCTTATTTTCTCTGGTTTCTGGTGAAACAGTCTGGTTCTCATTTGAACAGTTGGAACCAGTTCTCTTTGGATAGGATCTGATGTCTGGGTTTAATAGTTAGATATTGGAGAGGCAGAGTCTGATGTCCCTGTATGATTTAAAGTTAGAGAGAGGAAGGGCCTCTACCTCTTGACATGAGACACGCCTTGACAGATTCTCTGGATCGTATTAAAGCTGCATAGATGCGGTATTGAGTCGTGGGAGGACACTGAGCAGGATGTAAACTTCATGCTTAAAGCCTCTTCAGATGAACACTACAGGCAATGCCGCCAAACTAGTTGTATCTCAACAAGAGCTGTGATGTCTTGAAAGTGTTCTAATGTCTTGAAAATGCTCTAATGTCTTGAAGGTGCTGATATAGAAGTGATCTAGTGTCTTGAAAGTGGTGTTACAGAAGTGATCTAATGTCTTGATAGTGCCTTTATAGAAGTGCTGTAATGTCTTAAACATTGCTGTTATAGAAATGCTCTAATGTAGTGATAGTGTTGCTATGGAAGAGCTCTAAGGTCTTGATAGTGCTAGTGATATCACGTTTTTACCGTTTTTTACAATCACTTTGGCACTAATTTCAGAACCTTGACGTCATTTTTCAAAACTCTAGACACAAAACTCACAACCAATTATCAAAATGCACATTTTTCAAAACTCTAACACGGTTTTCAATTGCTTGGATACAATACACATAAAACTAAGATCATTTGTTCATTTAACAAAAATCACCTGTTCAATATGACACAACTTAACATCAAAGTACAACTATTTCAAAAGGCAATTCACACATTACATTTCAGATGAGTGTCTATTAATTTCATTACAATTATCCAACTATCAATTGATACCACTGCTCAAAATGATAAGTAACTGTTTCATTACTCTTAATGCATAGTTGTATGGAAACAGACAAACAATATTCCACGTTTAGATCATGAAAGTTTCAAGATAACGAGTTTCATTGTCACCAATTAGCGTGGAGCATGAACCAATTAGACTACATTATCTATGGATGTAATATTTCATCATCATTCTTTATCAGACACTGTTTCTATGGTCCCATGTACCACCTTTTCAGACTATTTACAGTATTGACAGTACTGCACTCTATGGATGAAGGCCCTTGTAATTGCTTGTCCAATTCTGCCAACTTGTTACTGATGATTGAGTTCACATTATGGAACGAGTATATAAAGAATTGATTGATTGGGATCCACTTGCAACAATATAGCAATACGTACTGTAACATGGAGCCGGCAGGTGATCCAGGTCACAATAGAGGTCAAGCAGTGGTGGGAGGAAGACGAGGAAGACGTGTTGGTCAAAGGAATGGCAGGGGACAAGCACCCCTTCTGAGAGGTGGTCGTGGGCCTCGTTTGAGAGGTGTGGGGGAACGTGGTAGAGGACAAGGCCACAGACCAAGACAGCGGCAGCAACAGCAAAGAGTGTCCAATGAAATCCGAGCAAGCATGGTTTCAGGCCCATGCACAATTTACCACCCAGTATTTACCCCCATACTCTCCTTTCCTTAACCCGATTGAGGAATTTTTCTCCACATGGAGATGGAAGGTTTATGATAGGTGCCCTCATGAACAAGTCACTTTTCTCCAGGCCATGGATGATAATGTCTTTGATCATGAGCTGTATGTGGGAGAGAGGATAAGGACACGCCATGTAATTATTTCCGTCACTGGTGGGTGCCAGAAGGTCTGCGTGACAAGATAGATATCTTGGGGGCCACTTGTGCTAATCTTAGAAGGAGTATGTGATGGAATATCCTGGCTAAGGTGCAACACGGTACCATGTAGGGGGATCCTATTGTAGGTGATGAGTGACACTCAATAATGGTTGGCAACTGTTGGATGGAATTAGCTCGGAAATAATTATATAAACTGAGAGGTTTTCTATGCAAGTCATTCGGATGACAATAGGCTACGCCGTACCGCTTGTCATACGAATCCAGTACTGTAATATTAAATAAACTCTGAATCAACTCTCCATCTAAGTGTTTAACTATTCTCTTACATTATGAAGTACTCGATACCAGAGAAACTCGTCATAACAGATTGTCATCTGAATGAACAGGATGCAGTATACAGCCAAAGTGACAGGTAAACTGACTTTCATTTTATTATTATGTTCAAATCTGCTTATCTGTGGTAAAGCTGAGCTGTAACGAACGTTTAAAATTCAATATTTTTTTTAGGGGAACAGATTAGTGGTATTCAAGTACGTAAACAGATGTAAGGAGAAATATCAAATTAGACAATGACATGGTGCTATGATTCCACACAGGGTTTGTTCAGAGTAATGAGTAGAAAACAACAGAGGAGAAGGAGAGTGGGTTTAACAAGATTGGGCGTAGGGTATTTTAATGGGTACGGCATTATAAAGATAGGTTTGAGTCCTGTAATGTAAAAAAAAAAAACATTATAAAGTTGTTCTCAGAGGTTCAAGTCCTCAATGTGACGAGATCATAAAGTGTGATAAAAAGGTTGAAGTCCTTTGGTGTGAAATAATCATCATAGATGTGAAGAGGTTCAAGGCCTCAACCATATTATAAAAGCCCCATGGAAGAATTAGTCCTTTGTGAAATTACTCAAAATGGTCAGGAAAGAGAGAGAGAACAATAACTCGTACTGCATAAAGAATCAGAACAGATACAATTATGCATGTTGAATCATGGATCACCTATGACAAAATAGGCAAACAAAATTTTAATAAAGATCAAGTTGGGGATTTGATTCAAGTATTTGATTACTAATATTGCATGAATTAATACAAATAATGGATAGCCAACTTAGTAGACCGATATCTGGAAAGACAGTCACCATTAAGAGTAAATCAGAGCTTCATTTACCTCAAAGAGAGAGAAGGGAAATGACGAAATTATGACAGACAAATCCGCATTTAGAACAAGTCACTTTTAAAAGTAGTGAAAATCAGACAATGTGCGAATGGATGTTAAGTAAATTAGGATTTGTCTCTGGGGAACCATATATCAGTGATTTATCAGCATGGACAGATAATGAGGATCCTCAAGAGGGTATTTTTAAAAGTGATAAGTTACAGAAAAGTAACAATGTTAAGTAATTGGGCAATGGAACAACATAGGCTATTTTTATGAACAAAGAGCAGAAAGTAATTTTAATCTGAAGGGTGCATAATAAATTATAGAAGTTTTGATAATTTGGTATACATTTCGATAATAAGCTTTAATAGAACATTATATTGTGGTTCCGTACATCAATGCCCATCAATGCCCGGCAGGTAGCTTAGTGGGTAAGAGTGTTATGCCAGTAACCGAAAGGTCGCTGGTTCTAATCCCTGAGCCGACTAGGTGAAAAATCTGTTGATGTGCCCTTAAGCAAGGCACTTAACCCTAATTGCTCCTGTAAGTCGCTCTGGATAAGAGCGTCTGCTAAATGATAAAAAAAAAAAAAAAAAATCGAGGAGTGAGGTTATTTTAGAGTGTAATGGAAATGTCTATGTTTTAATGGGATGCTTGACTGAAGGTTAGAGAACCGGTGAGAGGAAGATCAGTGTCCTTGAAACTACAGTCCGTTTTTTGGGTTCCGGTGGGAGTATGTTTGAAGAAGTTGATGTTGATGGTTGATGGTGTCGATTGAGAATCGTTAAAAAAAACACGAAAGGATTGTTTGATGTGAGTACCTAGGAGTTTCTAACGTTCAATATGTGAAGATGTGAACATATTTTTTATGTAATCGATTACTAGAGAGGTTATAAAGTAATAATTATAATAATATGTATGAATGAACTTCCTCACCCAAACGTAGATGTACAGTGAGGGAAAAAAGTATTTGATCCCCTGCTGATTTTGTACGTTTGCCCACTGACAAAGAAATGATCAGTCTATAATTTTAATGGTAGGTTTATTTGAACAGTGAGAGACAGAATAACAACAAAAGAATCCAGAAAAACGCATGTCAAAAATGTTATACATTTATTTGCATTTTAATGAGGGAAATAAGTATTTGACCCCCTCTCAATCAGAAAGAAATCTGGCTCCCAGGTGTCTTTTATACAGGTAACGAGCTGAGATTAGGAGCACACTCTTAAAGGGAGTGCTCCTAATCTCAGTTTGTTACCTGTATAAAAGACACCTGTCCACAGAAGCAATCAATCAATCAGATTCCAAACTCTCCATCATGGCCAAGACCAAAGAGCTCTCCAAGGATGTCAGGGACAAGATTGTAGACCTAGGGCTGGAATGGGCTACAAGACCATCGCCAAGCAGCTTGGTGAGAAGGTGACAACAGTTGGTGCGATTATTCGCAAATGGAAGAAACACAAAATAACTGTCAATCTCCCTCGGCCTGGGGCTCCATGCAAGATCTCACCTCGTGGAGTTGCAGTGATCATGAGAACGGTGAGTAATCAGCCTAGAACTACACGGGAGGATCTTGTCAATGATCTCAAGGCAGCTGGGACCATAGTCACCAAGAAAACATTTGGTAACACACTACGCCGTGAAGGACTGAAATCCTGCAGCACCCGCAAGGTCCCCCTGCTCAAGAAAGCACACATACATGCCCGTCTGAAGTTAGCCAATGAAAATCTGAATGATTCAGAGGAGAACTGGGTGAAAGTGTTGTGGTCAGATGAGACCGAGCTCTTTGGCATCAACTCAAGTCGCTGTGTTTGGAGGAGGAGAAATGCTGCCTATGACCCCAAGAACACCATCCCCACCGACAAACATGGAGGTGGAAACATTATGCTTTGGGGGTGTTTTTCTGCTAAGGGGACAGGACAACTTCACCGCATCAAAGGGACAATGGACGGGGCCATATACCGTCAAATCTTGGGTGAGAACCTCCTTCCCTCAGCCAGGTCATTGAAAATGGGTCGTGGATGGGTATTCCAGCATGACAATGACTCTAAACACACGGCCAAGGCAACAAAGGAGTGGCTCAAGAAGAAGCACATTAAGGTCCTGGAGTGGCCTAGCCAGTCTCCAGACCTTAATCGCATAGACAATCTGTGGAGGGAACTGAATGTCCGAGTTGCCAAACGTCAGGCTCGAAACCTTAATGACTTGGAGAAGATCTGCAAAGAGGAGTGGGACAAAATCCCTCCTGAGATGTGTGCAAACCTGGTGGCCAACTACAAGAAACGTCTGACCTCTGTGATTGCCAACAAGGGTTTTGCCACCAAGTACTAAGTCATGTTTTGCAGAGGGGTCAAATACTTATTTCCCTCATTAAAATGCAAATCAATTTATAACATTTTTGACATGTGTTTTTCTGGATTTGTTTGTTGTTATTCTGTCTCTCACTGTTCAAATAAACCTACCATTAAAATTATAGACTGATCATTTCTTTGTCAGTGGGCAAACGTACAAAATCAGCAGGGGATCAAATACCTTTTTCCCTCATTAAACTAATTATCATTGCGGAGCTAAGGTGATGAAGTGAAGGAATCACCAGGGATGAAGCAGTGTTGGAAGGAAGCAGAGTATGAAAGATAACATTAACAGAGGAATATAGAAACTTTTAGCTGAGGTCACTACAGAAATATTACTGACACAATATCGTAACAGAGACACTGAACCAAGCATGAAGCTACAACAGCAATCTAGGATTGGGAAACATTGGGAATTGGGAAACCCTACGATAGAGGTAAATGCAGAACGCTGTTTGAGAATGGTTTTTATTTGTTGTCTGGAGAGTTTCCATGTGTTGGTCTGCGGGTGTTAGCAACTGGGGTTCGCTGAACGTGAGAGAGCTGTGAGTGTCATAATGGGTTAAGTTTGGTGTATTTGGATCGTTGGTTGCTGCGGAAAAGGAGGAAGTAAAAAGCGGGGTGAGTGTTATTGGTGTGAAATGGCTAGCTAGTTAGCGGTGCGAACTAGTAGCGTTTCGATTGGTGACGTAACTTGCTCTGAGACCTTGAAGTAGGTGTTTAACTTGCTCTGCAAGGGCTACAGATTTTGTGGACTGATGGATAACGGTGCTTCGAGGGTGACTGTTGTTGATGTGTGCAGAACGTCCCTGGTTCAAGCCCATGTAGGGACGGAAGCAAAACTGTTACATTGATGCTGTTGACCTAGATCACTGGGTGAATTGTTAAGATTATACGAAAGAGATTGTCCTACCAACCCATGGAGGCATGGGATAACATAGTAATTAAAGTGGCCTCCCTGTGAATAGATGTTTTATTTGTTTTGACTATAACTTAACAATAATTTGTCACCTGCTAAAGTAACATTACATAGAAAGGCAGAGGTAGAGGATAATAGAGATCGTAGAGGGTTTTCTGTGTTAAAAGGAAAGTAGGTTAATTGGGAGATGAGAAATGTTGAATTGGATTGTTTGAGTAGACTGGTATTAAAATAATTATTTCTAGTAAGGTCAATGAAAATATGTTATTAGGTAGTAGTGGTTTGTGGATAGAATTGACTAATGCCATGATTTAGTAAGCGGGTGAAAGAGAGTCGTGCTCGCTGGGCTATGTCAGGATGTAACGAACCCTGCAGTCTGAGTCGGTTCCTGTCTGTGTTATTAGTTTTCTGCTCGGGATCTCCAGTTTCCCGAGGGTTCTGGAACGCTCCCTTCCTGGTTGCCGGGCAACGTTGCTAGGCGGGAGCTCTCTTGATTTCCGCACCTGCATCCCATCAGCAATCTGCACACCTGGTCCTGATCATCACCCTTCTTAGGCTCTGTCCTAACATCCATTCCCTGCCGGATCGTTAGCCATGAACAGTATGTTTATCAGAGGATCAGCCTTAGAGCTTATAGCGTTAGCTTTGTTGTTTTGCACCTTGTTTGCTTGTTGTATACTTACCTCCGTTTTGTTCCATCTGCAGTCACTCGTCCGGAACCTTCACCCAACCTCTGCCTGATGGTCGGCGGCTGCCGAGCCATTATTGGACCTACCACTGCCCCCTCAACAACTCATCCACGCCGCCCGCTCTGTTCCCTGGATTATTCAGCATCACTCGTGGATCAGTTAAATAAACACTCACCTTTGTTTCAACTTACCTTGTCCTGGTCTGCTTCTGGGTTCTGGCTTTGAAAACCGTGACAGAACGATCCGGCCAGTAATGAACCCAGCGGACCTGGACTCTGTTCGCCATGCCATTACCCAGCAGGAGAAGATGTTGGGCCATCATAGCACGGTACTACAGGAGATTGCGTTGTCGGTTCGGAACCTTTCTACCAGTCTGACGGAGGTCCAGAACCAGCGCAAGTTTCCGGTGGAGAATCCCCACTACCGGTTTCACCCATCTCGCCTGCCGCTTCTGGAGCTGTGTCTTTCCGTGAGCCCAAGGTTCCGACGCCGGATAAATATGAGGGGGAGCTGGGAAGATGCCGTTCTTTCCTTATGCAGTGTGGGTTAGTGTTCGATCTACAGCCCTACTCTTATGCCACAGACAAGGCTAAGATAGCCTTTGTTATCGAGTTGCTGCGTGGTCGAGCGCTGGAGTGGGCTTCAGCCGTTTGGGAACGACAGGACACCTGCATGGCTTCATACCAGGGGTTCACGGCCGAGATGAGGAAGTTATTCGACCATTCCGTCCGAGGGAAGGACGCAGCTAGGCGCCTGTTTTCGCTTCGCCAAGGTACTCGCAGCGTTGCCGACTTCGTGATCGAGTTCAGGACGTTGGCTGTGGAGAGTGGGTGGAATGAGGAGTCTCTGCAAGCGGCCTTTTACCAGGGCCTGTCGGAGCAGCTCAAGGATGAGTTGATCTCCTATCCGGAGCCTAGTGACCTGGACAGCTTGGTAGCCTTGTCGATTCGGGTGGATAATCGAGTCCGAGAGCGAAGGAGGGAGAAGCAATGGGTCCCGTCCAATCGATCAGCTTCTCAGGTCCCAGTCGGGTCGGGGATTGGACCAGAATACGTCGATCATCGTCCACCACACAGGATTAGTGGAGAGGTCCTGTCTCCCGATTCTGAACCCATGCAAGTGGGGCGGCACGGGTTAACCAAGGAGGAGCGCCAACATAGACGTAGGACTAACTGTTGCCTCTACTGTGGTGGTTCGGGACATTACATCGCCACTTGTTCCCGGCGGTCGTCAAACTGCGCGGCTCGCTAAAGTTGGGAGGACTTTTAGCGAGCCAGTTCCGACCTCTCAAGACCTCTGTCAGACCCCGTTTCCCGGCGACCCTTATGAACAGGAATCAGAGCTTAGCGATTAACGCTTTTGTCGATTCAGGTGCCGATGGAAGCTTTATTGATGCCGAGGTGGTGGAACAGCTGGGGCTTTCCAAGGAGCAATTACCGGAAGCCATTGAAGCTACCACTCTGAACGGCAGTAGTCTGGCACGTATTACGATGAGGACCGAACCGGTTAAGATGCTGTTGTCGGGGAATCATTCTGAGGTGATTTCATTCTTCATTCTGCCTTCTTCCCATGTTCCTCTGGTCCTTGGATACCCCTGGCTGAAGGAACACAATCCCACGTTCGATTGGGTGACGGGCAAGGTAACGAGTTGGAGCCGTGATTGCCATGCTAACTGTCTCAAGACTGCCTGTTCCCATTCGGTTCCCAGTCAGGTGATTGAGGCTGAACCCCCAGATTTGTCCCTGGTTCCCGAGACATATCACGATTTGGGGGAGGTGTTCAGTAAGCAGAGGGCTCTGTCACTTCCCCCCCACCGACCATATGATTGTGCCATCAACCTGTTCCCGGGAGCTGTCTACCCCAAGGGAAGGTTATACAGTATCTCCCGACCTGAACGTGAGGCTTTGGAGACCTACATCAAGGAGTCCCTAGCTGCTGGTCTCGTTCGTCCCTCGTCATCACCCCTGGGGGCAGGATTCTTCTTTGTGGGTAAGAAGGATGGTTCTCTTCGACCGTGTATTGATTATCGGGGGTTGAATGATATCACGGTCAAGAACAAGTATCCCCTGCCCTTGATGAGCTCTGCCTTCGACTCCTTACAGGGTGCTACGGTGTTCACCAAGCTAGACCTACGCAATGCGTATCACCTGGTCCGGATCAGAGAGGGGGACGAGTGGTTGACGGGTTTCAATACCCCGATGGGTCACTTCGAGTATCAGGTGATGCCGTTTGGACTGACCAATGCTCCAGCGGTATTCCAGAGTATGGTGAACGACGTCCTGAGAGATATGATCGGTCTCTTTGTGTTTGTTTACCTGGATGACATTCTGATATTCTCGAAGGAACCTTCCGACCACGCCCAGCATGTCCGGCAGGTTCTGCAGCGATTGTTGGAGAATCGTCTGTTCGTGAAGGCCGAGAAGTGCGAGTTTCACGCCCACACGACATCCTTCCTCGGGTACATCATCTCCAAGGGGGAGATTAGGATGGACCAGGAGAAGGTTAGAGCGGTTCTGGAATGGGCCCAGCCCGGTACGAGATTGCAGCTCCAGAGGTTTTTGGGGTTTGCGAATTTCTACCGCAGATTCATCCGGGATTACAGCCGTGTGGCCGCTCCGTTAACTGCCTTGACTTCCAGTACCAGGACCTTCAAGTGGAATCCGGAGGCGGATCGAGCGTTTCTGGATTTGAAGAGGCGATTCACCAACGCACCGATTCTCTCGCAACCGGACACGGCCCGTCAGTTCGTCGTTGAAGTGGACGCGTCTGATGTGGGAGTTGGCGCCATCCTGTCGCAGCGATGCTCCACTGACAGTAAACTCCATCCCTGCGCCTACTACTCTCGTCGTCTTTCGCCTGCGGAGAGGAACTACGATGTGGGTAACCGGGAGCTGCTCGCGGTGAAGCTTGCCTTGGAGGAGTGGCGCCACTGGTTGGAGGGGGCGGAGCAACCGTTTATTGTCTGGACTGACCACAAGAATCTTGCTTACGTGCAATCGGCTAGACGTCTCAACTCCCGTCAGGCCAGGTGGGCGTTGTTTTTCGGACGATTCAATTTTTCCCTGACGTTCCGACCTGGATCTAAGAACGGCAAGGCGGACGCCTTGTCCCGGATGTTCTCCAAGACGGAGGAGAGTGGGTCCAAGACCGAGACTATTCTTCCCCGGAACTGTGTCGTGGGAGCAGTTATGTGGAGGATTGAGGAGGAGGTGATGGCGGCCCTTCGGACGCAGCCCGGTCCCGGTAACGGTCCACCCGGTCAGTTGTTTGTGCCTGAGTCGGTTCGTGCTGCTGTCCTCAAATGGTCCCACGCCAGCAAGATGGCTTGTCACCCTGGCGTGGCTCGGACGATGGCGTTTCTTCGCAGACGTTTTTGGTGGCCTGCCATGGGAGAGGATACTCGGGGATTTGTTGCTGCCTGTCCAGTGTGTGCGCAGAATAAGAGTACCAATCGGCCCAGCTCTGGACTACTTCACCCCCTTCCTATTCCCCGGCGACCATGGTCGCATCTGGCCCTGGACTTTGTCACTGGGTTGCCCTCTTCTGAGGGGAACACGGTCGTTCTGACTATCGTGGACAGATTCAGCAAGTTCGCCCACTTTGTGCCCATTTCCAAGCTTCCCTCTGCCTCGGAGACGTCCGAGATCCTGGTTAGGGAGGTTTTCAGGGTCCACGGTTTGCCCAGTGATATCGTTTCCGACCGGGGCCCTCAGTTTACCTCTGCGGTCTGGAAGTCCTTCTGTTTGGCCATTGGAGCTACAGTCAGTCTCACATCTGGTTTTCACCCCCAATCTAATGGTCAGGAGGAGAGAGCCAACCAGAAGATGGAGTCCACGCTACGCTGCCTTGTCTCCTCCAACCCCACCTCCTGGGTCTCCCAGTTGCCTTGGGTTGAGGATGCCCACAATACTCTCCCTACTTCTGCCACTGGGATGTCTCCCTTCCAGTGCCTGTATGGCTACCAACCTCCCTTGTTCCCTTCTCAGGAGAAGGAGCTCTCAGTGCCCTCTGTTCAGGCCCATATTCGTCGTTGCCACCGGACCTGGCATCGGGCCAGAAAGGCACTCCTTAGAGTTTCGGACCGGTATCAGCTCCAGGCGAATCGTCGCTGGATTCCCGCTCCCACCTATACCATCGGAGATAGGGTCTGGTTGGCCACACGGGATCTTCCTTTACGGACTGAGTCTAGGAAGTTGTCACCGAAGTTCATTGGTCCGTTTGTGGTGGAGAAGGTGATCAATCCGGTTGCAGTTCGACTCAAATTACCGAGAACGCTCAGAGTCCATCCCACCTTTCATGTCTCCTGCCTCAAGCCTGTTCTCCTCAGTCCTCTGTTGCCTCCTCCGCCTCCTCCTCCTCCTCCTCGGATGATCGGAGGCGGTCCTGCCTACACGGTGCGACGCATTATGGATTCCAGACGGCGGGGCCGGGGTTTCCAGTATCTCGTGGACTGGGAGGGGTATGGTCCTGAAGAGAGGAGTTGGATTCCGCGGCGACAGATCCTAGATGCTGACCTCATTCGTGACTTCTACCGCCTCCATCCTGGCGCTCCGGGGAGTCCGCCCGGTGGCGTTCGTCGGAGGGGGGGTACTGTAACGAACCCTGCAGTCTGAGTCGGTTCCTGTCTGTGTTATTAGTTTTCTGCTCGGGATCTCCAGTTTCCCGAGGGTTCTGGAACGCTCCCTGCCTGGTTGCTGGGCAACGTTGCTAGGCGGGAGCTCTCTTGATTTCCGCACCTGCATCCCATCAGCAATCTGCACACCTGGTCCTGATCATCACCCTTCTTAGGCTCTGTCCTAACATCCATTCCCTGCCGGATCGTTAGCCATGAACAGTATGTTTATCAGAGGATCAGCCTTAGAGCTTATAGCGTTAGCTTTGTTGTTTTGCACCTTGTTTGCTTGTTGTATACTTACCTCCGTTTTGTTCCATCTGCAGTCACTCGTCCGGAACCTTCACCCAACCTCTGCCTGATGGTCGGCGGCTGCCGAGCCATTATTGGACCTACCACTGCCCCCTCAACAACTCATCCACGCCGCCTGCTCTGTTCCCTGGATTATTCAGCATCACTCGTGGATCTGTTAAATAAACACTCACCTTTGTTTCAACTTACCTTGTCCTGGTCTGCTTCTGGGTTCTGGCTTTGAAAACCGTGACACAGGATGTAAAGGACGCAGAGGGTGATGTGAAGCAGAGGTCTGAATAGTTGAATATGGAACGTTCTTTGACAATTGTTAATTACTTTTATTAAATTCTATAGTTTGTTTAAACAACAGAGGTCTGAACAGTTGAATAGTTAATTAATGCTAGAAACGATAATCTGTTTCTGGTATGTTGAATAATGGGAGGTAGTTTGTACTATTACGCTGATGGGGAAGTATTATCTTTTTGTTTTTGTAATTTCTGGATCTAATGCAACAAGTTGCGATGATTACATTACCGAAAAGGGGTTATAGGTTTATATTAGAAGGTGTAGTGAACTTAATGAAACGTGGTATTATCTGATGTGTTTTGAGTATAATTATTTCTTATAGGATTGGTGGAAGTACACTATGTTAAGGAAGACTTAGGAGATCACATCTCAAACAACTTTTTAATAGACGCTAATAGGGATCAAATATCACTGATTCTTTATGCGTAGTAATTCATTATATTTGCAAATGTCTAAACTATTACATTTAGGAACGATATAAGGGGAAACAGATATTTACTATGTTGTTGGATCCAGTAACGATACTAGGATAATTTGATATGAGATCAAATGGAGCCGATTTTGGGGTTTAATAATCATTGTGAGAATTACAAAGAATGAGGTATAAAGGATAATCAATTAAAAATACTCATTGTAAAATCTGAGAACCTTGAGTGCTTTTCATCTTTTGAGAGATTTTATGTAATCTTCTTCTGGAGTAGTTATGAGGAATTAGATTGAAACAAACGTTTATTGATGTGAGGTAGGACGGTGTACATCTGCATCATGTTTTGTGTGTAATTAATATTTTTGGATTGCTGATTATAATTGAATGTTAACTAAATGTATACTTTCTCTTCCAGGAAAATGGGATTTCCTTACATCACATTGGAATGTTTCCAAAGTCTGTGGGCTAGGGGGAGCAGTTATTCAAATTCGGCAGTCTTATAATTAGGTCGTAAGAAGAAGTTACCAAATTAAATAAGGCCTGGCCATTTTTGTTTGTTGTTTTCCAATATGGTGTTTCAAATAACCACAACCTACCTATTATATTGGTTATATAGGGTTTTTATTTTTATTTTAGGGGGTTTTAATGGGTTAGAGATGATACCTCTTAAAGGAACACACACATGGAACTTTCTGACATTTTTTGCTTTATGAGTGAGTTTTGGGTAAACACATGATTTCTTTTGAGAATAAATGTAATGAGGACTTACTGTACACTTGGGATACAAAACATTTATGAAATGTTTTGACAGTTGTTAATGACTAGTCTATACTATAGAATGAAACAATTATTTGAAGGGTTTGAATGACCTCTGAACTCTGTCCTGACTTTCTAGTGTGAATTGATCAGCCACACTGGAAAGCCAAGAGGCATAGGATGAGGAATTTAAGGTAATTTATTATACAGATTTGAGGGTAATTTATAATAATGATAATTATGAAGAAGTTTATAATTTGGCAATAGTCCTATATTTCAGTCAGACCATAACAAGGACAGAGTGAGAGAGATAGTCCTGAATGAGGGACACCTGTCACTAGTCAATTTTAATATTTGTTGAATTACTTTCTGGGATACAATTAAGTTAAGGTATTATCAAATGTTGTCATTTTAATTTCTTTTATTATTTTGGTTTAACAGGCAATGTTGTTGTTTTGTTTTTTGAATGCATGGATCACGATGTGAGTCATGTGTCCAAAGGGGGGAAGTACTGGTCACATGGGGCTTTTTGGTAAATATGCTAATTGTATTGAGAATATGAGCAGTAGTAATTCATGTGTTATGGGTTAGATGGAATGTTTTATGTGCAAGTGTATTTGTGGTAGGAGGCAGGGTGTAGAGGAGGCCTGTGTATTTGTGGTAGGAGGCAGGGTGTGGAGGAGGCCTGTCTGTGAAACTAGTGACCTATAACAAGCTGCAAGAATGAGCACATCCTAATCTCAAGGCTTCTCCTGACTGATAAGAATACAGGGTTTAGTAGCATACTGTGTCTCACCTAATAATGTTCTTAAGACTTTCTTCCCACGGGTGAAGGCTTCTCTGCCCAAACCTAATAGGAGAATCTGGGCATTGTCTGCGCCCTGGAGACTGGCGTTAAAGGATTGCAGAAGTAAGAGATGGACAAAACCTAGGTAGGGAGGTCAGTACTAGTTGTTGCTGGCTACATCGATGGAAGGGAAGGTAGCAGAGAGAGATACCTGCATCCATATGTCCCACTGTAGGAGTGTTCCAACCCAGAGGAGGAAAATGGCACCATTGCGGAGTATTGTTTTATTTTGTGTCTGTCTGTGTCTGTGTGTCTTTGCAGCAGGGACTCTAAACTTCCCTATTGGTACGCTGCGAGAAGGACACACTCCAAAGAGCGATGTTGATAAATGGAGAAGGACTCTGCATGATCCGAGACCCTAGTGACGGAAGAAGGTTCAGAGCTAAAGGGACCATACATCATCACCCAGGCTACACCAACGGATGTACGGATAGAGGGGAGATCGACCTGGTATCATCTAAACCACTGCAACAGAGTACTAGGAGGAAACCGACGACCTAGAGATGAGGGAGCTGAGGACGCTGGAGCTGACAAGAATCAGGTGATGGGAGATGATGGCAAGGGGAATGATACTGATGAGCTACGTGCTCTGGCTGATTCCCTCGGTGGAGGGACAGACCTCCAAGAACATCCAAGAACTTCAAGATCTTCTAGAATTTCAAGAATCACCTGACTTTCACACCATTCATTTCTCTGTCTGTGGAGGGTTTCCCTAACAGACATTGGGGAGTATATTAGAAATTTGTATTAAGAATAATTGGTCAAACATAATAATTTGTCATATAGTTAATGCTTATATGGATTTCTTGGATTAGAAATGAACTCAACTAAACTGTTATGTTCTGTCTTTTCTTGTTGTAAATACAGATGGTGTCTTGATGCATAGCAGGGACAATTTGGCCTAGAAAGTTGTAAACCTAATTTTTTTGTGATACTTTTTAAAAAAAGATCTGAACCGGCTGAAGATAAACATCATAGGCGTTGAAAACGTTCCTCCACTTCTACCTGCGACCGGTCTACAACAGCCAATCCAAGCTATCAACAGATTTTCTCATGTTTTTATATCAAGAGTGTGACAGGAGTCCACCATTGAGTGAGAATGGAGAAAGATCGGTTCAAATACAACATTTCTCATGTTGTTGGTATAATGGTTGGCAAATGGACAAAGACACAATGGGGGGTAGAGATGGTGGTGACTCTGATGAGACGTTGAAGTTGGGACGTTGTCATGGGCAATGCATTTTGAACTATGAAGCTGTCTGAAGAACATAATGAAGAGACTCCAGAAGATTTAAGTGCCGGAGAAAGAAGGGGTTGGATAATACATTTTGATTTATCTAAATGTAATAATTTGGGTAGGAGGTATATACAAATTATTGCTAAATTAATAGTACTAGGGATGCATTGAGATGATGATCTGTAGTTATTCTCAGGATGAGGAAGGTCATAATAGAATAATGGATATTTATACTGTATTTTAATATAAGTGTACATTTCGACAGTTGTAATGGGTGATAAAGTTGAGAGTTTTAACTTTGATTGATAAGGGCCAAGTGAATCAATAAGAATTGTCATTCTAAATTTGGTTGAGTTAAGTAATTTGGTTTTGGTTATAATGTTGTCATGATGATGTGAGGTGTATGCGGCGGTGAAGTCAGGATCAGTAACGACTACTTTACTTCCCAAAAATAATACGCACAAACAAAAGCCTCCAAACACAAGAGGAGATACAACGCGGAGTGCGTAATAAACAAGCTGATAAATGCCGAGCATACGAAAAAGACACACGGACAATAACACACAAAGGCAAACATAAAACAAGGGAACTTATATGGTACATAATCAATACAGAATACGAAACAGGTGTACCAACTAGACAATACAAGACAAACATCGAAACATCGAGCGGCAGTAGCTAGTACTCCGGGGACGACGAACGCCGAAGCCTGCCCGAGCAAGGAGGAGGAGCAGCCTCGGCGGCATCCGTGACAAATGTATGAGATGACTGAGTGATTTAAGCAAATCATTAGTATATATTAGTAACTAACTATTTTCAGCATGAGGGGTATTGCTTGTACAATTGAGAAAACTGTCTTATATAGATGTTATGGTTGAAACAGCGATACATTATGGTAATGTCTTAGGATACACTTATATGATGTATTTTGAGTAGACATTTTTGAATCTTACTGTTTGAAACATTTAAGGTAATGTAAGGATTGTGACTGATATCATGAACATGTTGATTATTAAGTTACCGTATTCACATATTAGTCACTATATACATTTGAAGTATTGGGGGGTATTGATATGGATGTTTAGAGTGGTACATATCTCTGTTGCTAGGCAAGGTAGCTTAGTGGTTAAGAGCATTCTGCCAGTAACCGAAAGGTCGCTGGTTCTAATCCCCGAGCAGACTAGGGGAAAAATCTGTCGATGTGCCCTTGAGCAAGGCACTTAACCCTAATTGCTCCTGTAAGTCGCTCTGGATAAGAGCGTCTGCTAAATGACAAAAAATGTAAAAAAAATAACTTAATTGGTTCCTATCATGGGGTTTTGGTATTTGTGACATAGGAATGTTTATGCTATTTTCATCTGATCTGACCTTTGGGTTGAATTCCTCAATCCTAACTAGTTCAGGGCTGTACTGATTCATCAGGGACTGAAACCAGAGTGTTATCCCGTCCTCTCATATTATGGGACCAGAGTCAGGGTTGAACAGAGTTGAATATTGTAACAATTAACAGTCTTGGATTTTCAAGCAATTGGGTCTGAAATGTTACTCATTGAACGATATGCAATTTATAATCGCATAGCATTGGATGCTATTATAGTTGATAAAGGGGGAATGTATGCGATTATAGGGGGAGAATCATGTTGTACATGGTTGCCATCAGAATAGGAAGGTCTTGGGAATTTAACTAAAGCTATGGGAAATATTAGAGACATACATGAAGGTTTTAAGAGTACCAATTCTTCATCTATATCATGTTATTCCAGTGTAGAGGCCATTGATAATGTTGATTGAGGAATGGGGAATGTTAAGTTGGAACTGTATAACGTGGAATTTAAGGTTTACAGGACTGAAGATGTGGAAACAAGACTACCTCAGTCGATCAGATAGCGCCCCAAGTGATCAGAGAAAAGCTTGGGGTTCCTCTGAATGAACATTGATGAAGAAGACTGAAGTCATTTTTATTGGGATATATTAATTTGAATATATTATAATTTCCATGTAACTTACAAATTGTCATGAATCAATGTATTTTCTGGGATGATGTCAGGAGGTTAGGAATTCATTTGTATGTTTGGTTTGTTTGGTTCAATTAATGTTATATTAATGGAATTCTTCTTGCAACAACAAAAAGAAAGAAAATGAGGGATTGTTATGATGATTTGTGATACTAGATTCATGAATGTATATAAAACTCATAAGATGTATGTGAGGGAGAGAGGACAAGTGTGTTATAGAGGTCACTGGTGAGGGACAGAAGGTCTGCGTGCCAAGATAGATTGGGGGCCACTTGTGCTAATCTTAGAATGTGTATGTTATGGAATAGCCTGTCTAGGGTGACAGTACCAAGTATGGGGATGCTATTGTAGTAGATGAGTGACACTCAATGATGGTTGGCAGATGTTGGACAGAAGTAGATCGGGAGAGCATTATATAAACTGAGAGATTTTGTATGGAAGTCATTCAGATGGCAGGAGGCTACGTCCGTACCGCCTGTCATTGAATCCATCAAATAATGACTGAATCAAATCTCCATCTGTGTCCCATACTGTTACGCAACACCCTGCTACAACTCAACTCTCCGTGGTGTGAAAGAGGTATGGGACTGTAGGTGTGAGTACTGCTCCAACCCAACTCTCCGTGGTGTGAAAGAGGTATGGGACTGTAGGTGTGAGTAAGGATGACAAAAGGCAGAGAATACCGTTAACAGGGAATTTATTCCTTCGCACGGTGAGTTTGGGGAAAAGGGGCTGGACGGAACCAAAGCAAAGAAAGTAAATATCAAAGCCCCCTCTCCTACCTTACCTGCCTACCCACTGCTACTTAACTAGCACCACCTGGTGCACTAACCAAAATACAAGGGATGGTCTGCCCAGGTCTTCCCTAGTGTGCATAGACAGTTAACTTCTACGGGTAATGTATGCCCCGCGGGCCTCTTGCCTAAGCACTCCCTAGGTGCCTTCCCCTTCCCCCCATGGGAACAAATGAAACAAAATAGCACAAACTGGTTCACAACAAAACCTGAGAAAAACTAACTCAGGACATTAAAGAAACTCTCTGAGCCACAAACTAACACAAAACATTACAATTGGTTCTCACAGCAACAACTTCACAGTACATACCAAACTCTTAGCGTACAACCAACATGCTGTAACTCTCAGCCATTCTGGTTCCCCTTTCCTGAGCAACTGGGACTTATATCGCTTCAGGAGGAGTTGGTAAATTGGAGACAGGGCGCGGGGTCAGCTCTCCAATCATCAATGTTCATCGACCAATCAGCTGCTTGTTGGGGAATTTCAGGAACCCATTTCCTGAAATACATACATGAAAATACACAAACCACAACACAGAAACTGGGGAACGTAACACATACTCTCTTGCATCATGAACTTTCTCGAGACACAAATCTACCTTCATACCACAGGAGGTTGGTGGTACCTTAATTGGGGAGGATGGGCACGTGGTAATGGCTGGGGCGGAATAAGTGGAAAGGTATTAACAACATGGTTTCCATGTGTTTGATGCCATTCCATTTGCCCCGTTCCAGCCATTATTATGAGCCATCATCCTCTCACCAGCCTCCACTGCTTCATACTTCCATTGGTTTTTTAAAACCGGTACGGATCACCTTCAGATGAGTCAATCGGAGACCACCGAGTGTTCGTGAGAGTCTCCCCTTTCCATAGAGTAATAATAATAGTAATAACAATAATCATAATAGTTTGAAGGTCAAACCCTTCGTTACAGACATTTAGGTGAGAATCCGATTTTCAGGATATCTCATGGTCTGCCACCTTTCAGCTCTGCCACCTCTCACCGCAGATGCGGAAGAGCGACACTGGCGGATGCGGTGGATTGAGTCGTAGATATTAAACTGACAGATTTTGATGGGGATTTTTTTGTTATGTAACTTAGATTGATGCACCATGTGGAAATCATGTGGACAACTGACTGTACACTGTAACATTACTGCATGATTGTAGCTGCTTTACTAACGTGTTAGTTATATTAGCTATGTTGACTATGACATTACTTTAGCTAATATGGTGACAATGATGTAGGCTGTGTGTAGCGGTTATGATATGGTTTGGCTTGGAAAAGTTTTTTCGCCTGGTCACAGACAGCTGATGTGTTGTTCATTGAAGTCCACAAGTGAAGGGAAAAGGTGAGAGGAGGAGAGTGCATGGATGCGAGAAGGAACACAACGTGGCTGCTATGAAAGTGATCAGGGGTGTATTCATTCCGCCAATTCTGTTGAAAAATGTTTCTTAAACGGAAGCCACGGAACGAAACGGGGATAAACATACCTGAATTTGTCCAATAGAAACTCTTGTTTGCAACTGTTGGACTGTCCAAAAAACGTCCTTTGGGGACATCCCCAAGACAAACTGGGAACTAGACAAAAAAAGCTCCAGTGGACCACGTCCTGACCACTTTAGGCAACCATTTTGTGACGCCTCATTGTTGTTTTGCAGGGTTATACTATCCCTATATGGGCCCATAAAGGTGACGTTTAGGACTTTGTTGTTTTTATACATGTTATTAGACCGTTATTCACAGCGTTGGATTGGATAACCCTTTGGATTGGATAACCTTGTGGATTGGATAACCCTGTGGATTGGATAACCCTGTGGATTGGATAACCCTGTGGATTGGATAACCCTGTGGATTGGATAACCCTGTGGATTGGATAACCCTGTGGGTTATGTAGGTTTCAACTGTTCCAAAGGTTTCATTTAGTTAACAGTGGGGAGTTACATTTGTGTGTGTGTGTGTGTGTGTGTCCCTCTACATTGTGTTGCTTAGTTATCTTTAATTAGCTAAACTGTTATGGGGCAACATTACCTCCATAAAAAACATACTGAGGAGAAAAACAACTACATATGTTCCCAATCCCTCCATCCCCCTCCCTCCCCCCTCTCAGAGGCCTCAGCCCTGCTGGTTCTAATGCACAGCCAGTCACACACTCTCCTCTGGTGGAGCTCCCACCTGCAGAGTATGAAGTTAGCGTTAGCTAGCAGTGGTGCTGCTAAATTACCACTGTAAGTCATGGAAGAACTGAGATGGCTTTTTTAGCATGCTACATCACTAATGCATCACTAGATGTTGTTAGCGTGTTAGCATGCTTGGGTAGCAGGAAAGCAGGAGAGGCCTTGTATAGCTAAACAACCAGAACCCTTCTAATGGCTTGTTGCTCTCAGTGGCATACTACAACTAGGGCTCCCGAGTGGCGCAGCGGTCTAAGGCTCCCGAGTGGCGCAGCGGTCTAAGGCTCCCGAGTGGCGCAGCGGTCTAATGCAGCGGTCTAAGGCAGCGGTCCAAGGCAGCGGTCTAAGGCAGCGGCCTAAGGCACTGCATCTTAGTGCTTGAAGCGTCACTACAGACCCACTGGTTCGATTCCAGGCTGTATCACAACCGGACGTGATTGGGAGTCCCATAGGGTGGCGCACAATTGGCCCAGCGTCGTCCGGGTTTGGCCGGTGTAGGCGGTCATTGTAAATAAGAATTTGTTCATAACTGACTTGCCTAGTTAAATAAAGGTTCAAAAAAATAAAATAAAATAAAAACAATACTACAACATTCTTACTGATACTGTATCTATATTCAGACCCCTTGACTGTAGCTTCCGTCTGGCCACTCTACCATAAAGGCCTGATTGGTGGTGTGCTGCAGAAATGGTTGTCCTTCTGGAAGGTTCTCCCATCTCCACAGAGGAACTCTAGAGCTCTGTCAGAGTGACCATTGGATTCTTGGTCACCTCCCTGACCAAGGCCCTTCTCCCCCAATTGCTCAGTTTGGCCGGGCAGCCAGCTCTAAGAAGAGTCTTGGTGGTTCCAAACTTCTTCCATTTAAGAATGATGGAGGCCACTGTGAGCTTCCCTGAGACAGTTTCACCAGCTGTCCGGGTGGCTGGTCTCAGACGATCACGCACGTGAAGAAGCCGGATGTGCAGGGCTTGGGTGGTTACACGTGGTCTGCGGTTGTGAGGCCGGTTGGATGTAATGCCAAATTCTCTAAATGACCATAAGGCAGCTTATAGTAAAGATATTAACATTACATTATCTGGCAACAGCTCTGGTGGACATTCCTGCAGTCAGCATGCCAATTGCATCCTCCCTCAAAACTTGAGACATCTGTGGCATTGTGTTGTATGACAAAACTGCACATTTTAGAGTTGCCTTTTATTGTCCCCAGCAGAAGATCATGCTGTTTAATCAGCTTCTTGATATGCCACACCTGTCAAGTGGATGGATTATCTTGGCAAAGGAGAAATGCTCACTAACAGGGATGTAAATAAATGTGTGCAACATTCACTACCAAGTTCCAAACTGCCTCTGGAAGCAACGTCAGCACAAGAACTGTCCATGGCCGAGCAGCCGCACACAAGCCTAAGATCACCAAGTGATGGCTGGAGATGTGAATCACGCTTCATCATCAGTCTGACGGACGAATCTGGGTTTGGCGGATGCCGGGAGAATGGTACCTGCCCAATGCATAGTGCCAACTGTAAAGTTTTTTGGAGGAGGAATAATGGTCTGGGGCTGTTTTTCATGGTTCAGGCTAGGCCTCTTAGTTCCAGTGAAGGGAAATCTTAACGCTAAAGCATACAATGACATTCTAGATGATTCTGTGCTTCCAACTTTGTGGCAGCAGTTTGGGGAAGGCCATGTACTGTTTCAGCATGACAATGCCTCCGTGCACAATGCGAGGTCCATACAGAAATTATTTGTCGAGATCGGTGTGGAAGAACTTGACTGGCCTGCACAGAGCCCTGACCTCAACCCCATCAAACACCATTGGGATTAATTGGAACGCCGACTGCAAGCCAGGCCTAATCGCCCAACATCAGTGCCTGACCTCACTAATGCTCGTGGCTGAATGGAAGCAAGTCCCCGCAGCTAGCTAGCGAGCTAAAACTGGCAAATATGCTATGGTAGCTACTGGCTTGCTAACTAGCTAGCTAGATAACGTTAGCTGGGCTCGATGGTCTTACTTGAGACACACCCAACATGTTAGCATTAGCTAGCTAGCCAGCTAGCTACTTGTGTCAACACACTATGAGTAACGTTAGTTCCTTCTTTTCAATATAGCTAAACACTAGCTAACTTATTTGTGTTAGCACACACTATTATTGCTAGCTGGATAATACAACAACTAGCTAGCTATATGCCTGAACTATAGAAACCATGAGGATGATAACTTGAGGTAATGTATAGTGTCTGTGCATTCTTCTTCTCTACCATAGACTCCCACAAGATCTCAGACTCCAAATGAGAAACTGATGAAGACAGAGTCAGAGTTGTTGATTTACATTGTTACTTGTAATGTTAAAAAGGGAAGAAAAACACAATCCCATTTTTCTAAATGATCTATGGCTACTCACCATACTGTAGATACACAATACTTACAAGTAAATACCCCTCAAGATACATTTCATTTTTTAACGAGCTAAATCCTGTGTAACACCTAGTAACTACATTGTACCTATGCAGATATTACCTGTACTAGTGTGTTTTATCATCCCACTTGGAGGTTCCGGTTGTTATAATGTGTAAAGTACACATTCATTATAGGTTATTTTGTTTATTATAATCTGGGATGACACCCGTATGGTAGACCCCAGTCAGTGAGGTTGACCCATATCTGAACTGTTTTTTTGTAAACTCAACCAAGTGGTACACTTTTTTGGGGGGCAAGTGCTAGCAACAACATTAGCTATGTTTCCATGAACTTGTCAAGTGTTTTTTTGTTGTTGTTGTAGACATTTAGAAAGTTAGCATAGAAAACAGAAGCAACAGTTGCCTGCTGGGGTGTGTTTCAATTTAACTATCTTCTGTCGATAAAAACAACTGGACATAATGACGTCAAACCGTGATGATGGATGAAGTGTTTCCATATATCCATATATATAAATACCCATGTAATGACCTGTCTGCCCTCCCACCTATCTGTTTCATGTCTCAGGTAGCCTGTGAAAGCCAGCATGGATACAATGCAATAATTGACAAACTTGTGCCATATTCTAATAATTCTCATGTGCCAACGTATCGCCACAATCCGTATCATGGTGAAACTTGCACTCCTGTAGATCGGAAATAATTGGATGGTGAAACTTGCCAGCCAACCAGAAAAACAAAGCAAAGCAAAGCAAGTCAGGCATTCTTGAAAGTCAGGAAAATGCTTGTCCTGCAAAGAAACTCAATGTTTTGTTGAAAAAATTGATTTACCAAGCAGTGGGCATTTAGAATGACACGTGGAGCTTATAGTTACGTGATAACATCACAGCCCAGTATTCATCATTTCTTTGAAAAACATTTACATCATCATTTGTCGCAATAAAGAACGTTCGAGAAAATAAAAAAAACCCGAACTGATAAAAATGTTGCCAATCTTCAGATCTTTTTTTTTTTGCAGCATTGCTTTTGGAGAATAAACCTGGGTCAATGGAAACCTGCCTAGTGGAGATTCTGAAGAGTGTTCATTCACGGGTCGATAATTAGAGCCTATTGAACCTCCGACCTTTAACCTCTGACCCCATCTGTCCACCAGACATTACAACCTTGTGACAGTTATTACTGAATCGGTTGAGAAGAAACCAAACGCTAAATTTGCTAAACGCTACACTTGGCCATTTCTAATAAGCATGGTAACAAGCATTCGTTGTTACACCTCTGGAATTACCACCAGTTACATGTTGTTATTACAGTGTAACTATGAGTTGTTATAATTAACTACAATACTTGTCAGTGTAATGACACGTGTAAGTACACTGTTATAAGGACCCCTTAAAATGAAGCGTTACCATTTCATGTATTATTACTTTATTATTACGTGTTTTACTTTTCGATTATTTCTTTATTTTCTTTCTCTCTGTGTTGTTGACTCAGTACTGGTACCCCGTGTATATAGCCAAGTTATTACCTGGTACCCCTGCACATGGACTCGGTACTGGTACCCCGTGTATATAGCCAAGTTATTACCTGGTACCCCTGCACATGGACTCGTACTGGTACCCTGTGTATATAGCCAAGTTATTACCTGGTACCCCTGCACATGGACTCGGTACTGGTACCCTGTGTATATAGCCAAGTTATTACCTGGTACCCCTGCACATGGACTCGTACTGGTACCCCGTGTATATAGCCAAGTTATTACCTGGTACCCCTGCACATGGACTCGTACTGGTACCCCGTGTATATAGCCAAGTTATCGTGTATTTATTATTACTTTCTTATTATGTAAACATTTCACTGTTAGTCTCCACCTGTTGTTGGGAAGGACCCGTCAGGAAGCATTTCACTGTTAGTCTCCACCTGTTGTTATGAAGGACCCGTCAGGAAGCATTTCACTGTTAGTCTCCACCTGTTGTTGTGAAGGACCCGTCAGGAAGCATTTCACTGTTAGTCTCCACCTGTTGTTATGAAGGACCCGTCAGGAAGCATTTCACTGTTAGTCTCCACCTGTTGTTATGAAGGACCCGTCAGGAAGCATTTCACTGTTAGTCTCCACCTGTTGTTATGAAGGACCCGTCAGGAAGCATTTCACTGTTAGTCTCCACCTGTTGTTATGAAGGACCCGTCAGGAAGCATTTCACTGTTAGTCTCCACCTGTTGTTATGAAGGACCCGTCAGGAAGCATTTCACTGTTAGTCTCCACCTGTTGTTATGAAGGACCCGTCAGGAAGCATTTCACTGTTAGTCTCCACCTGTTGTTATGAAGGACCCGTCAGGAAGCATTTCACTGTTAGTCTCCACCTGTTGTTATGAAGGACCCGTCAGGAAGCATTTCACTGTTAGTCTCCACCTCAAATCAAATCAAATCAAATCAAATTTTATTGGTCACATGCGCCGAATACAACGAATACAACATGCGCCCTTAACCAACAGTGCATTTATTTTAAACAAAAAAAGTAAGAATAAAACAACAACAAAAAAAGTGTTGAGAAAAAAAGAGCAGAAGTAAAATAAAGTGACAGTAGGGAGGCTATATATACAGTAAAATAAAGTGACAGTAGGGAGGCTATATATACAGGGGGGTACCGTTGCAGAGTCAATGTGCGGGGGCACCGGCTAGTTGAGGTAGTTGAGGTAATATGTACATGTGGGTAGAGTTAAAGTGACTATGCATAAATACTTAACAGAGTAGCAGCAGCGTAAAAAGGATGGGGTGGGGGGGCAGTGCAAATAGTCCGGGTAGCCATGATTAGCTGTTCAGGAGTCTTATGGCTTGGGGGTAGAAGCTGTTGAGAAGTCTTTTGGACCTAGACTTGGCACTCCAGTACCGCTTGCCGTGCGGTAGCAGAGAGAACAGTCTATGACTAGGGTGGCTGGAGTCTTTGACAATTTTGAGGGCCTTCCTCTGACACCGCCTGGTATAGAGGTCCTGGATGGCAGGGAGCTTTGCCCCAGTGATGTACTGGGCCGTACGCACTACCCTCTGTAGTGCCTTGCGGTCAGAGGCCAAGCAGTTGCCATACCAGGCGGTGATGCAACCAGTCAGGATGCTCTCGATGGTGCAGCTGTAGAATTTTTTGAGGATCTGAGGACCCATGCCAAATCTTTTTAGTCTCCTGAGGGGGAATAGGCTTTGTCGTGCCCTCTTCACGACTGTCTTGGTGTGTTTGGACCATGATAGTTCGTTGGTGATGTGGACACCAAGGAACTTGAAGCTCTCAACCTGTTCCACTACAGCCCCGTCGATGAGAATGGGGGCGTGCTCAGTCCACTTTTTTTTCCTGTAGTCCACAATCATCTCCTTTGTCTTGGTCACGTTGAGGGAGAGGTTGTTGTCCTGGCACCACACGGCCAGATCTCTGACCTCCTCCCTATAGGCTGTCTCATCGTTGTCGGTGATCAGGCCTACCACTGTTGTGTCGTCGGCAAACTTAATGATGGTGTTGGAGTCGTGCCTGGCCATGCAGTCATGGGTGAACAGAGAGTACAGGAGGGGACTGAGCACGCACCCCTGAGGGGCCCCCGTGTTGAGGATCAGTGTGGCAGATGTGTTGTTACCTACCCTTACCACCTGGGGGCGGCCCGTCAGGAAGTCCAGGATCCAGTTGCAGAGGGAGGTGTTTAGTCCCAGGATCCTTAGCTTAGTGATGAGCTTAGAGGGCACTATGGTGTTGAATGCTGAGCTGTAGTCAATGAATAGCATTCTCACGTAGGTGTTCCTCTTGTCCAGGTGGGAAAGGGCAGTGTGGAGTGCGATAGAGATTGCATCATCTGTGGATCTGTTGGGGCGGTATGCAAATTGGAGTGGGTCTAGGGTTTCTGGGATTATGCTGTTGATGTGAGCCATGACCAGTCTTTCAAAGCACTTCATGGCTACAGACATCAGTGCTACGGGTCGGTAGTCATTTAGGCAGGTTATCTTAGAGTTCTTGGGCACGGGGACTATGGTGGCCTGCTTGAAACATTTTTACCAACTGGTATTACAGACTCAGTCAGGGACATGTTGAAAATGTCAGTGAAGACACTTGCCAGTTGGTCAGCACATGCTCGGAGTACACGTCCTGGTAATCCGTCTGGCCCTGCGGCCTTGTGAATGTTGACCTGCTTAAAAGTCTTACTCACATCGGCTATGGAGAGCGTGATCACATAGTCGTCCGGAACAGCTGGTGCTCTCATGCATGATTACCTGTTGACAAATTACATTTTAATTAACCTTTTACAGCAGTGGGCTAAATCAGGGTCACAGAGAGTGTTTCTTGGTAGTCTTAAACAAATCTACTTTGAAACAAAAGTATACACCTCACACACATGGTTATGGGCTTACAAACAAATGAAGACACCTGTACCATGTCAGATATTGAGTTGAAATGTATTCACTTTTGAGTTTGCATCCCAATATTACCCTTTATATACATCGAAGGAGACTGAAATATAACAATACAGTTTAACATAGAAACACCGGATTTTCGTCAGTTGATTAATTATGAAATTATGAAAAATATGAATAACATTCCATCCATGAGGCCACTAGGAAAGGGCTATGATTTAAATGTGTAATTGTAATTCTGTGTAATTATCATGCTATAGCACTGTAATGGAGGTGAAGGTGATTAGAGGAACTCTATCCATCTACCTTTTAACGACATAAATCACCTTTATGACCTGTAGGTTTATGTGTGATGGAGATATGGTCACATGGTTGGATAAGGGCCCGGGTCGGTAGCTGACTAAAAACACTTCCTGTCTTAAAGGTTAAAACGCCCAATCACAGCTTCTACAGAGATAATTACTGTAATACAGTTTGGGAGACACTTTCCCTAAATGACTGAAGCTTTTATCAGTTAACCTTATTAAGAAAGTGAAAGAGACCACCATGCTAAGGAATATGTAGATGCTCTGCCTGCGAGCTGGCTCCCGTGATGCTCTGCCTGCGAGCTGGCTCCCGTTGCTCCTGACTGTTCAGCAGATTTTTACCCAACAGCTCTCCAGGGTGGGTTTACCAACCGACCTGATCTGTACTGACTGAGATGTTTTCGCACACTTCTGAGCGCAGCTCCGATCGCTAGAAGCTCCCCATTTCAGCTGCTGTTACATTACAGAGGTTCAAACAGGTGTGTGCGTGTGTGTGTGTGTGTGTGTGGTGTGGTGTGTGGTGTGTGTGTGTGTGTGTGTGTGTGTGTGTGTGTGTGTGCGTACGTGGTGTGTGTGTGCGTGCGTGGTGTGTGTGTGTGTGTGTGGTGTGTGGTGTGTGTGGTGTGTGTGTGTGTGTGGTGTGTGGTGTGTGTGTGTGTGTGCGTGCGTGCGTGGTGTGTGTGTGTGTGTGCGTGCGTGTGTGTGTGTGTGTGTGTGCGTGCGTGGTGTGTGTGTGTGTGGTGTGTGGTGTGTGTGGTGTGTGGTGTGTGTGTGTGTGTGGTGTGGTGTGGTGTGTGGTGTGTGTGTGTGTGTGTGTGTGTGTGTGTGTGTGTGTGTGTGTGTGTGTGTGTGTGTGTGTGTGTGTGCGTGCGTGGTGTGTGTGTGCGTGCGTGGTGTGTGTGTGTGTGTGTGTGTGGTGTGTGGTGTGTGTGCGTGCGTGGTGTGTGTGTGTGTGTGTGGTGTGTGGTGTGTGTGTGTGTGTGGTGTGTGTGTGTGTGTGTGTGTGTGCATGCGTGGTGTGTGTGTGTGTGCGTGCGTGCGTGGTGTGTGTGTGTGTGTGTGTGTGCGTGCGTGGTGTGTGTGTGTGTGTGTGTGTGTGTGTGTGTGTGTGCGTGCGTGGTGTGTGTGTGTGTGTGTGTGTGTGTGGTGTGTGGTGTGTGTGTGTGTGTGTGTGTGTGTGTGTGTGTGTGTGTGTGTGTGTGTGTGTGTGGTGTGTGGTGTGTGTGTGTGTGTGTGACAGACAGGTGTTTAAGACATCTCTAACTGTCCGCTTCCCAGTAGGATGTAGTGTGATTACATCACGATAGCAGGGTAGCTTGGCCAGTCCACGCTACCCTGCTGGGCTTGCTGACGTTGATCCGGAACACCACACTGCCAGGTCACTGACCTCCAGGCATAATGTATAGAGAACAGACAGCAGGCATAATGTATAGAGAACAGACAGCAGGCATAATGTATAGAGAACAGACAGCAGGCATAATGTATAGAGAACAGACAGCAGGCATAATGTATAGAGAACAGACAGCAGGCATAATGTATAGAGAACAGACAGCAGGCATAATGTATAGAGAACAGACAGCAGGCATTTAACTCTACCCACATGTACATATTACTTCAACTACCTCAACTAGCCGGTGCCCCCGCACATTGACTCTGCACCGGTACCCCCCTGTATATATAGCCTCCCTACTGTTATTTTATTTTACAGCAGGCATTATAATAATAATAATATGCCATTTAGCAGACGCTTTTATCCAAAGCGACTTACAGTCATGCGTGCATACATTTTTGTGTATGGGTGGTCCCGGGGATCGAACCCACTACCTTGGCGTTACAAGCGCCGTGCTCTACCAGTTGAGCTACAGAGGACCACATGTATAGAGGACCATTATGTATAGAAAACAGAGCAAAACAAAAAGCAAAACCTAATGGAAATATCACATTTACATAAGATTTCAGACCCTTTACTCAGCACTTTGTTGAAGCACTTTTGGCAGCGATTACAGCCTCGAGTTCCTCCCATTCTTCTCTGCAGATCCTCTCAAGATCTGTCCGATTGGGTGGGTGAACGCCGCTGCACAGCTATTTTCAGGTCTCTCCAGAGATGTTCGATCGGGTTCAAGTTAGGGGTCTGGCTGGGACACTCAAGGACATTCAGAGACTTGTCCCGAAGCCACTCCTGCGTTTTCTTGGCTGTGTGCTTAGGGTCGTTGTCCTGTTGGAAGGCGAACCTTCGCCCCAGTTGAGGTCCTGAGCGCACTGGAAGGAGGCTACGGAAGGAGTGTTGTATGGCATTGAAGCTCGTTTGGAGGTTTGTTAACACAGTGTCCAATGAAGGGCCAGATGTATACAAAATGGTGTCGTCCGCATTGAGGTGGATCCGAGCGTCACCAGCAGCAAGAGCGACATCATTAATATACACAGAGAATAGAGTCGGCCCGAGAATTGAACCCTGTGGCACCCCCATAGAGACGGCCAGAGGTCCAGGTCCAGGCTGAAAAATCCTCATCAGTAGTCCTCTCAGACTTATCAAGTCCACAGCTAACACCTACATCTGGACACAACTACACCTGCTACACCTGCTACACCTGATACACCTGCCTCACCTTCTACACCTGCTACACATGATACACCTGCTACACCTGCCTCACCTTCTACACCTGCTACACCTGCCTCACCTTCTACATTTACATTACATTTTAGTCATTTAGCAGACGCTCTTATCCAGAGCGACTTACAGGAGCAATTAGGGTTAAGTGCCTTGCTCAAGGGCACATTAACGTCATTTAGCAGACGCTCTTAGCCAGAGCGACTCACAAATTGGTGCGTTCACCCTATAGCCAGTGGGATAACCACTTTACAATTTGGGGGGGGGAGAGAGAGGCCAGTTAACAGTACAGTAAGGAGAGGGGAGGGAGAGGCAGGTTAACAGGACACTACGGAGAGGGGAGAGAGAGGCAGGTTAACAGGACACTACGGAGAGGGGAGAGAGAGGCCGGTTAACAGGACACTACGGAGAGGGGAGAGAGAGGCCGTTTAACAGGACACTAAAGAGAGGGCAGAGAGAGGCAGGTTAACAGGACACTAAGGAGAGGGAGAGAGAGGCCAGGTTAACAGGACACAAAGGAGAGGGGAGAGAGAGGCAGGTTAACAGGACACTAAGGAGAGGGGAGAGAGACGCAGGTTAACAGGACACTGAGAGGGGAGAGAGAGGCAGGTTAACAGGACACTAAGGAGAGGGGAGAGAGACGCAGGTTAACAGGACACTGAGAGGGGAGAGAGAGGCCGGTTAACAGGACACTAAGGAGAGGGAGAGAGAGGACCCAGGTTAACAGGACACAAAGGAGAGGGGAGAGAGAGGCAGGTTAACAGGACACTAAGGAGAGGGGAGAGAGAGGCAGGTTAACAGGACACTATGAGAGGGGAGAGAGAGGCAGGTTAACAGGACACTAGGAGAGGGGAGAGAGAGGCAGGTTAACAGGACACTGAGAGGGGAGAGAGAGGCCGGTTAACAGGACACTAAGGAGAGGGGAGAGAGAGGCCGGTTAACAGGACACTAAGGAGAGGGGAGAGAGAGGCAGGTTAACAGGACACTAAGGAGAGGGGAGAGAGAGGCAGGTTAACAGGACACTAATGAGAGGGGAGAGAGACGCAGGTTAACAGGACACTGAGAGGGGAGAGAGAGGCCGGTTAACAGGACACTAATGAGAGGGGAGAGAGACGCAGGTTAACAGGACACTGAGAGGGGAGAGAGAGGCCGGTTAACAGGACACTAAGGAGAGGGGAGAGAGAGGCCGGTTAACAGGACACTGAGAGGGGAGAGAGAGGCCGGTTAACAGGACACTAAGGAGAGGGGAGAGAGAGGCCGGTTAACAGGACACTGAGAGGGGAGAGAGAGGCCGGTTAACAGGACACTAATGAGAGGGGAGAGAGACGCAGGTTAACAGGACACTGAGAGGGGAGAGAGAGGCCGGTTAACAGGACACTAAGGAGAGGGGAGAGAGAGGCCGGTTAACAGGACACTAAGGAGAGGGGAGAGAGAGGCAGGTTAACAGGACACTGAGAGGGGAGAGAGAGGCCGGTTAACAGGACACTAAGGAGAGGGGAGAGAGAGGCAGGTTAACAGGACACTAATGAGAGGGGAGAGAGACGCAGGTTAACAGGACACAAAGGAGAGGGGAGAGAGAGGCAGGATAACAGGACAATAAGGAGAGGGGGAGAGAGAGGCAGGATAACAGGACGGGGGGGGGGGGGGGTTAGAAGGATTACTTTATCCTATCCCAGGTATTCCTTAAAGAGGTGGGGTTTCAAATGTCTCCGGAAGGTGGTGAGTGACTCTGCTGTCCTGGCGTCGTGAGGGAGCTTGTTCCACCATTGGGGTGCCAGAGCAGCGAACAGTTTTGACTGGGCTGAGCGGGAGCTATGCTTCCGCAGAGGAAGGGGAGCCAGCAGGCCAGAGGTGGATGAACGCAATGCCCTCGTTTGGGTGTAGGGACTGATCAGAGCCTGAAGGTACAGAGGTGCCGTTCCCCTCACTGCTCCATAGGCAAGCACCATGGTCTTGTAGCGGATGCGAGCTTCAACTGGAAGCCAGTGGAGTGTGCGGAGGAGGGGGGTGACGTGAGAGAACTTGGGAAGGTTGAACACCAGACGGGCTGCGGCATTCTGGATGAGTTGTAGGGGTTTAATGGCACAGGCAGGGAGGCCAGCCAACAGCGAGTTGCAGTAGTCCAGACGGGAGATGACAAGTGCCTGGATTAGGACCTGTGCCGCTTCCTGTGTAAGGCAGGGTCGTACTCTCCGAATGTTGTAGAGCATGAACCTGCAGGAGCGGGTCACCGCCTTGATGTTGGCGGAGAACGACAGGGTGTTGTCCAGGGTCACACCTAGGCTCTTCGCACTCTGGGAGGAGGACACAGCGGAGTTGTCAACCGTGATGGCGAGATCATGGAACGGGCAGTCCTTCCCCGGGAGGAAGAGCAGCTCCGTCTTGCCAGGGTTCAGCTTGAGGTGGTGATCCGTCATCCATACTGATATGTCTGCCAGACATGCAGAGATGCGATTCGCCACCTGGTTATCAGAAGGGGGAAAGGAGAAGATTAGTTGTGTATCGTCAGCGTAGCAATGATAGGAAAGGCCATGTGAGGATATGACAGAGCCAAGTGACTTGGTGTATAGGGAGAAAAGGAGAGGGCCTAGAACTGAGCCCTGGGGGACACCAGTGGTGAGAGCACGTGGTGCGGAGACAGCTTCTCGCCACGCCACTTGGTAGGAGCGACCGGTCAGGTAGGACGCAATCCAGGAGTGAGCCGCGCCGGAGATGCCCAGCTCGGAGAGGGTGGAGAGGAGGATCTGATGGTTCACAGTATCAAAGGCAGCAGACAGGTCTAGAAGGACAAGAGCAGAGGAGAGAGAGTTAGCTTTAGCAGTGCGGAGAGTCTCCGTGACACAGAGAAGAGCAGTCTCAGTTGAATGACCAGTCCTGAAACCTGATTGGTTTGGATCAAGAAGGTCATTCTGAGAGAGATAGCAAGAGAGTTGGCTAAAGACGGCACGCTCAATAGTTTTGGAAAGAAAAGAAAGAAGGGATACTGGTCTGTAGTTGTTGACATCAGTGGGGTTGAGTGTTGGTTTTTTGAGAAGGGGAGCAACTCTCGCTCTCTTGAAGACGCCTGCTTCTACACCTGCTACACCTGCTACACCTGCCTCACCTGATACACCTGCTAAACCTGCCTCACCTTCTACACCTACCTCACCTGATACACCTGCCTCACCTGCCTCACCTGCTACACCTGCTACACCTGCTACACCTGCCTCACCTGTTACACCTGATACACATGCTACACCTGCTACACCTGCCTCACCTGATACACATGCTACACCTGCTACACCTGCCTCACCTGATACAAATGCTACACCTGCTACACCTGCCTCACCTGATACACCTGCTACACCTGCTACACCTACCTCACCTGATACACCTGCCTCACCTGCCTCACCTGCCACACCTGCTACACCTGCTACACCTGCCTCACCTGCCACACCTGATACACCTGCTACACATGCTACGCCTGATACACCTGCCTCACCTGCTACACCTGCCTCACCTGCCACACCTGATACACCTGATACACCTGCCTCACTTACTACACCTGCCTCACCTGCCACACCTGCTACACCTGATACACCTGATACACCTGCCACTCCTGCTACACCTGCCTCACCTACCACTCCTGCTACACCTGCTACACCTGCTACACCTGCTACAGCTGCTACACCTGCCTCACCTGCCACACCTGCCACACCTGCTACACCTGATACACCTGCCTCACCTGCCTCACCTGCCACACCTGCCACACCTGATACACCTGCCTCACCTGCTACACCTGCCACACCTGATACACCTGATACACCTGCCTCACCTGCTACACCTGCCTCACCTGATACACCTGCTACACCTGCCTCACCTTCTACACCTACCTCACCTGATACACCTGCCTCACCTGCCTCACCTGCTACACCTGCTACACCTGCCTCACCTGTTACACCTGATACACATGCTACACCTGCTACACCTGCCTCACCTGATACACATGCTACACCTGCTACACCTGCCTCACCTGATACACATGCTACACCTGCTACACCTGCCTCACCTGATACACCTGCTACACCTGCTACACCTGCCTCACCTGATACACCTGCTACACCTGCTACAGCTACCTCACCTGATACACCTGCCTCACCTGCCTCACCTGCTACACCTGCCTCACCTACCACACCTGATACGCCTGCTACACCTGCTACGCCTGATACACCTGCCTCACCTGCTACACCTGCCTCACCTGCCACACCTGATACACCTGATACACCTGATACACCTGCCTCACTTACTACACCTGCCTCACCTGCCACACCTGCTACACCTGCCACTCCTGCTACACCTGCCTCACCTGCCACTCCTGCTACACCTGCTACACCTGCTACACCTGCTACAGCTGCTACACCTGCCTCACCTGCCACACCTGCCACACCTGCTACACCTGATACACCTGCCTCACCTGCCACACCTGCCACACCTGCTACACCTGCTACACCTGCCACACCTGCTACACCTGATACACCTGCCTCACCTGCCACACCTGCCACACCTGCTACACCTGATACACCTGCCTCACCTGCTACACCTGCTACACCAATGGCTGCGTCCAAAGTGGCAACACTACAGTTATGACCTTTCTCTGACTGATGAGTTTAACAAAAAACACTTAACACATGAAAGACAGAACAGCACAGAGAGGGTTGGGCTGGAAACTAGTGAGAGGGTTAGGGTTGGGCTGGAAACTAGTGAGAGGGTTAGGGCTGGGCTGGAAACTTATGAGAGGGTTAGGGCTGGGCTGGAAACTAGTGAGAGGGTTAGGGCTGGGCTGGAAACTTATGAGAGGGTTAGGGATGGGCTGGAAACTAATGAGAGGGATATTGCTGGGCTGGAAACTAGTGAGAGGGTTAGGGTTGGGCTGAAAACTAGTGAGAGGGTTAAGGTTGGGCTGAAAACTAGTGAGAGGGTTAGGGTTGGGTTGGAAACTAGTGAGAGGGTTAGGGTTGGGTTGGAAACTAGTGAGAGGGTTAGGGCTGGGCTGGAAACTAGTGAGAGGGTTAGGGCTGGGCTGGAAACTAGTGAGAGGGTTAGGGCTGGGCTGGAAACTAGTGAGAGGGTTAGGGTTGGGCTGAAAACTAGTGAGAGGGTTAGGGCTGGAAACTAGTGAGAGGGTTAGGGCTGGAAACTAGTGAGAGGGATAGGGCTGGAGTACAGTACAGTAGCGTATAATATAACAGAGTACAGTACAGTACAGTAGCGTATAATATAACAGAGTAGAGTACAGTACAGTAGCGTATAATATAACAGAGTAGAGTACAGTACAGTAGCGTATAATATAACAGAGTAGAGTACAGTACAGTACAGTACAGTAGCGTATAATATAACAGAGTAGAGTAGAGTACAGTACAGTAGCGTATAATATAACAGAGTAGAGTACAGTACAGTACAGTAGCGTATAATATAACAGAGTAGAGTACAGTAGCGTATAATATAACAGAGTAGAGTACAGTACAATAGCGTATAATATAACAGAGTAGAGTACAGTACAGTAGCGTATAATATAACAGAGTAGAGTACAGTACAGTAGCGTATAATATAACAGAGTAGAGTAGAGTACAGTACAGTGGCGTATAATATAACAGAGTAGAGTACAGTACAGTAGCATATAATATAACAGAGTAGAGTACATTACAGTAGCGTATAATATAACAGAGTAGAGTACAGTACAGTAGCGTATAATATAACAGAGTAGAGTACAGTACAGTAGCGTATAATATAACAGAGTAGAGTACAGTACAGTACAGTAGCGTGTAATATAACAGAGTACAGTACAGTACAGTAGCGTATAATATAACAGAGTAGAGTAGAGTACAGTACAGTAGCGTATAATATAACAGAGTAGAGTACAGTACAGTACAGTAGCGTATAATATAACAGAGTAGAGTACAGTACAGTAGCGTATAATATAACAGAGTAGAGTACAGTACAGTAGCGTATAATATAACAGAGTAGAGTACAGTACAGTAGCGTATAATATAACAGAGTAGAGTACAGTACAGTAGCGTATAATATAACAGAGTAGAGTACAGTACAGTAGCGTATAATATAACAGAGTAGAGTACAGTACAGTAGCCTATAATATAACAGAGTAGAGTACAGTATAGTAGCGTATAATATAACAGAGTACAGTACAGTACAGTAGCGTATAATATAACAGAGTACAGTACAGTAGCGTATAATATAACAGAGTAGAGTACAGTACAGTAGCGTATAATATAACAGAGTAGAGTACAGTACAGTACAGTAGCGTATAATATAACAGAGTAGAGTACAGTACAGTACAGTAGCGTATAATATAACAGAGTAGAGTACAGTACAGTAGCGTATAATATAACAGAGTACAGTACAGTATAGTAGCGTATAATATAACAGAGTACAGTACAGTACAGTAGCGTATAATATAACAGAGTAGAGTACAGTACAGTAGGGTATAATATAACAGAGTAGAGTACAGTACAGTAGCGTATAATATAACAGAGTAGAGTACAGTACAGTACAGTAGCGTATAATATAACAGAGTAGAGTACAGTACAGTAGCGTATAATATAACAGAGTAGAGTACAGTACAGTAGCGTATAATATAACAGAGTAGAGTACAGTACAGTAGCGTATAATATAACAGAGTAGAGTACAGTACAGTAGCCTATAATATAACAGAGTAGAGAACAGTATAGTAGCGTATAATATAACAGAGTAGAGTACAGTACAGTAGCGTATAATATAACAGAGTAGAGTACAGTACAGTAGCCTATAATATAACAGAGTAGAGTACAGTACAGTAGCGTATAATATAACAGAGTAGAGTACAGTACAGTAGCGTATAATATAACAGAGTAGAGTACAGTACAGTACAGTAGCGTATAATATAACAGAGTAGAGTACAGTACAGTAGCGTATAATATAACAGAGTAGAGTAGAGTACAGTAGCGTATAATATAACAGAGTAGAGTACAGTACAGTAGCGTATAATATAACAGAGTAGAGTACAGTACAGTAGCGTATAATATAACAGAGTAGAGTACAGTACAGTACAGTAGCGTATAATATAACAGAGTAGAGTAGAGTACAGTAGCGTATAATATAACAGAGTAGAGTACAGTACAGTACAGTAGCGTATAATATAACAGAGTAGAGTACAGTACAGTACAGTAGCGTATAATATAACAGAGTACAGTACAGTACCTTAGCGTATAATATAACAGAGTAGAGTAGAGTACAGTAGCGTATAATATAACAGAGTAGAGTACAGTCCAGTACAGTAGCGTATAATATAACAGAGTAGAGTACAGTACAGTACAGTAGCGTATAATATAACTGAGTAGAGTACAGTACAGTACAGTAGCGTATAATATAACAGAGTACAGTACAGTACAGTATCGTATAATAAAGCAGAGTAGAGTACAGTACAGTAGCGTATAATATAACAGAGTACAGTACAGTACAGTAGCGTATAATATAACAGAGTACAGTACAGTACAGTAGCGTATAATATAACAGAGTAGAGTACAGTACAGTAGCGTATAATATAACAGAGTAGTACAGTACAGTACAGTAGCGTATAATATAACAGAGTACAGTACAGTACAGTAGCGTATAATATAACAGAGTACAGTACAGTACAGTAGCGTATAATATAACAGAGTAGAGTACAGTACAGTACAGTAGCGTATAATATAACAGAGTAGAGTACAGTACAGTAGCGTATAATATAACAGAGTAGAGTACAGTACAGTAGCGTATAATATAACAGAGTACAGTACAGTAGCGTATACAATAACAGAGTAGAGTACAGTACAGTAGCGTATAATATAACAGAGTAGAGTACAGTACAGTAGCGTATAATATAACAGAGTAGAGTACAGTACAGTACAGTAGCGTATAATATAACAGAGTAGAGTAGAGTACAGTAGCGTATAATATAACAGAGTAGAGTACAGTACAGTACAGTACAGTAGCGTATAATATAACAGAGTAGAGTACAGTACAGTACAGTAGCGTATAATATAACAGAGTACAGTACAGTACCTTAGCGTATAATATAACAGAGTAGAGTAGAGTACAGTAGCGTATAATATAACAGAGTAGAGTACAGTACAGTAGCGTATAATATAACAGAGTAGAGTACAGTACAGTAGCGTATAATATAACAGAGTAGAGTACAGTACAGTAGCCTATAATATAACAGAGTAGAGTACAGTATAGTAGCGTATAATATAACAGAGTAGAGTACAGTACAGTAGCGTATAATATAACAGAGTAGAGTACAGTACAGTAGCCTATAATAAAACAGAGTAGAGTACAGTATAGTAGCGTATAATATAACAGAGTAGAGTACAGTACAGTAGCGTATAATATAACAGAGTAGAGTACAGTACAGTACAGTAGCGTATAATATAACAGAGTAGAGTACAGTACAGTAGCGTATAATATAACAGAGTAGAGTACAGTACAGTAGCGTATAATATAACAGAGTAGAGTACAGTACAGTACAGTAGCGTATAATATAACAGAGTAGAGTAGAGTACAGTAGCGTATAATATAACAGAGTAGAGTACAGTACAGTAGCGTATAATATAACAGAGTAGAGTACAGTACAGTACAGTAGCGTATAATATAACAGAGTAGAGTAGAGTACAGTAGCGTATAATATAACAGAGTAGAGTACAGTACAGTACAGTACAGTAGCGTATAATATAAAAGAGTAGAGTACAGTACAGTACAGTAGCGTATAATATAACAGAGTACAGTACAGTACCTTAGCGTATAATGTAACAGAGTAGAGTAGAGTACAGTAGCGTATAATATAACAGAGTAGAGTACAGTACAGTACAGTAGCGTATAATATAACAGAGTAGAGTACAGTACAGTACAGTAGCGTATAATATAACTGAGTAGAGTACAGTACAGTACAGTAGCGTATAATATAACAGAGTACAGTACAGTACAGTATCGTATAATAAAGCAGAGTAGAGTACAGTACAGTAGCGTATAATATAACAGAGTACAGTACAGTACAGTAGCGTATAATATAACAGAGTACAGTACAGTACAGTAGCGTATAATATAACAGAGTAGAGTACAATACAGTAGCGTATAATATAACAGAGTACAGTACAGTACAGTAGCGTATAATATAACAGAGTACAGTACAGTACAGTAGCGTATAATATAACAGAGTACAGTACAGTAGCGTATAATATAACAGAGTAGAGTACAGTACAGTAGCGTATAATATAACAGAGTAGAGTACAGTACAGTACAGTAGCGTATAATATAACAGAGTAGAGTACAGTACAGTACAGTAGCGTATAATATAACAGAGTAGAGTACAGTACAGTAGCGTATAATATAACAGAGTACAGTACAATATAGTAGCGTATAATATAACAGAGTACAGTACAGTACAGTAGCGTATAATATAACAGAGTAGAGTACAGTACAGTAGGGTATAATATAACAGAGTAGAGTACAGTACAGTAGCGTATAATATAACAGAGTAGAGTACAGTACAGTACAGTAGCGTATAATATAACAGAGTAGAGTACAGTACAGTACAGTAGCGTATAATATAACAGAGTAGAGTACAGTACAGTAGCGTATAATATAACAGAGTACAGTACAGTATAGTAGCGTATAATATAACAGAGTACAGTACAGTATAGTAGCGTATAATATAACAGAGTACAGTACAGTACAGTAGCGTATAATATAACAGAGTAGAGTACAGTACAGTAGGGTATAATATAACAGAGTAGAGTACAGTACAGTAGCGTATAATATAACAGAGTAGAGTACAGTACAGTACAGTAGCGTATAATATAACAGAGTAGAGTACAGTACAGTAGCGTATAATATAACAGAGTAGAGTACAGTACAGTAGCGTATAATATAACAGAGTAGAGTACAGTACAGTAGCGTATAATATAACAGAGTACAGTACAGTACAGTAGCGTATAATATAACAGAGTACAGTACAGTAGCGTATAATATAACAGAGTAGAGTACAGTACAGTAGCGTATAATATAACAGAGTAGAGTACAGTACAGTACAGTAGCGTATAATATAACAGAGTAGAGTACAGTACAGTACAGTAGCGTATAATATAACAGAGTAGAGTACAGTACAGTAGCGTATAATATAACAGAGTACAGTACAGTATAGTAGCGTATAATATAACAGAGTACAGTACAGTACAGTAGCGTATAATATAACAGAGTAGAGTACAGTACAGTAGGGTATAATATAACAGAGTAGAGTACAGTACAGTAGCGTATAATATAACAGAGTAGAGTACAGTACAGTACAGTAGCGTATAATATAACAGAGTAGAGTACAGTACAGTAGCGTATAATATAACAGAGTAGAGTACAGTACAGTATCGTATAATATAACAGAGTAGAGTACAGTACAGTAGCGTATAATATAACAGAGTAGAGTACAGTACAGTAGCCTATAATATAACAGAGTAGAGTACAGTATAGTAGCGTATAATATAACAGAGTAGAGTACAGTACAGTAGCGTATAATATAACAGAGTAGAGTACAGTACAGTAGCCTATAATATAACAGAGTAGAGTACAGTACAGTAGCGTATAGTATAACAGAGTAGAGTACAGTACAGTAGCGTATAATATAACAGAGTAGAGTACAGTACAGTACAGTAGCGTATAATATAACAGAGTAGAGTACAGTACAGTAGCGTATAATATAACAGAGTAGAGTAGAGTACAGTAGCGTATAATATAACAGAGTAGAGTACAGTACAGTAGCGTATAATATAACAGAGTAGAGTACAGTACAGTAGCGTATAATATAACAGAGTAGAGTACAGTACAGTACAGTAGCGTATAATATAACAGAGTAGAGTAGAGTACAGTAGCGTATAATATAACAGAGTAGAGTACAGTACAGTACAGTACAGTAGCGTATAATATAACAGAGTAGAGTACAGTACAGTACAGTAGCGTATAATATAACAGAGTACAGTACAGTACAGTAGCGTATAATATAACAGAGTAGAGTAGAGTACAGTAGCGTATAATATAACAGAGTAGAGTACAGTCCAGTACAGTAGCGTATAATATAACAGAGTAGAGTACAGTACAGTACAGTAGCGTATAATATAACTGAGTAGAGTACAGTACAGTACAGTAGCGTATAATATAACAGAGTACAGTACAGTACAGTATCGTATAATAAAGCAGAGTAGAGTACAGTACAGTAGCGTATAATATAACAGAGTACAGTACAGTACAGTAGCGTATAATATAACAGAGTACAGTACAGTACAGTAGCGTATAATATAACAGAGTAGAGTACAGTACAGTAGCGTATAATATAACAGAGTACAGTACAGTACAGTAGCGTATAATATAACAGAGTACAGTACAGTACAGTAGCGTATAATATAACAGAGTAGAGTACAGTACAGTACAGTAGCGTATAATATAACAGAGTAGAGTACAGTACAGTAGCGTATAATATAACAGAGTAGAGTACAGTACAGTAGCGTATAATATAACAGAGTACAGTACAGTAGCGTATACAATAACAGAGTAGAGTACAGTACAGTAGCGTATAATATAACAGAGTAGAGTACAGTACAGTATCGTATAATAAAGCAGAGTAGAGTACAGTACAGTAGCGTATAATATAACAGAGTAGCAGTACAGTACAGTAGCGTATAATATAACAGAGTAGAGTACAGTACAGTACAGTAGCGTATAATATAACAGAGTAGAGTACAGTACAGTAGCGTATAATATAACAGAGTACAGTACAGTACAGTAGCGTATAATATAACAGAGTACAGTACAGTACAGTAGCGTATAATATAACAGAGTACAGTACAGTACAGTAGCGTATAATATAACAGAGTACAGTACAGTACAGTAGCGTATAATATAACAGAGTAGAGTACAGTACAGTAGCGTATAATATAACAGAGTAGAGTACAGTACAGTACAGTAGGTATAATATAACAGAGTAGAGTACAGTACAGTACAGTAGCGTATAATATAACAGAGTAGAGTAGAGTACAGTACAGTAGCGTATAATATAACAGAGTAGAGAGAGTATAGTACAGTAGCGTATAATATAACAGAGTACAGTAACAGTACAGTAGCGTATAATATAAACAGAGTAGGCAGTACAGTACAGTAATAGCGTATAATATAACAGAGTAGTACAGTACAGTACAGATAGCGTATAATATAACAGAGTAGAGTACAGTACAGTACAGTAGCGTATAATATAACAGAGTAGAGTACAGTACAGTACAGTAGCGTATAATATAACAGAGTAGAGTACAGTACAGTACAGTAGCGTATAATATAACAGAGTAGAGTACAGTACAGTACAGTAGCGTATAATATAACAGAGTAGAGTACAGTACAGTACAGTAGCGTATAATATAACAGAGTAGAGTAGAGTACAGTACAGTAGCGTATAATATAACAGAGTAGAGTACGTACAGTAGCGTATAATATAACAGAGTAGAGTACAGTACAGTAGCGTATAATATAACAGAGTAGAGTACAGTACAGTAGCGTATAATATAACAGAGTACAGTACAGTACAGTAGCGTATAATATAACAGAGTAGAGTACAGTACAGTAGCGTATAATATAACAGAGTACAGTACAGTACAGTAGCGTATAATATAACAGAGTACAGTACAGTACAGTAGCGTATAATATAACAGAGTACAGTACAGTAGCGTATAATATAACAGAGTAGAGTACAGTACAGTAGCGTATAATATAACAGAGTAGAGTACAGTACAGTACAGTAGCGTATAATATAACAGAGTAGAGTACAGTACAGTAGCGTATAATATAACAGAGTAGAGTACAGTACAGTAGCGTATAATATAACAGAGTACAGTACAGTAGCGTATACAATAACAGAGTAGAGTACAGTACAGTAGCGTATAATATAACAGAGTAGAGTACAGTACAGTAGCGTATAATATAACAGAGTAGAGTACAGTACAGTACAGTAGCGTATAATATAACAGAGTAGAGTAGAGTACAGTAGCGTATAATATAACAGAGTAGAGTACAGTACAGTACAGTACAGTAGCGTATAATATAACAGAGTAGAGTACAGTACAGTACAGTAGCGTATAATATAACAGAGTACAGTACAGTACCTTAGCGTATAATATAACAGAGTAGAGTAGAGTACAGTAGCGTATAATATAACAGAGTAGAGTACAGTACAGTAGCGTATAATATAACAGAGTAGAGTACAGTACAGTAGCCTATAATATAACAGAGTAGAGTACAGTATAGTAGCGTATAATATAACAGAGTAGAGTACAGTACAGTAGCGTATAATATAACAGAGTAGAGTACAGTACAGTAGCCTATTATAAAACAGAGTAGAGTACAGTATAGTAGCGTATAATATAACAGAGTAGAGTACAGTACAGTAGCGTATAATATAACAGAGTAGAGTACAGTACAGTACAGTAGCGTATAATATAACAGAAGTAGAGCTTACAGTACAGTAGCGTATAATATAACAGAGTAGAGTACAGTACAGTAGCGTATAATATAAACAGAGTAGAGTGCAGTTTTTTTTACAGTACAGTAGCAAGAGATAGTTTTAATAAACAGAGTAGAGTAGAGTACTGTACCGCGTATAATATAACAGAGTAGAGTACAGTACAGTAGCGTATAATATAACAGAGTAGAGTACAGTACAGTACAGTAGCGTATAATATAACAGAGTAGAGTAGAGTACAGTAGCGTATAATATAACAGAGTAGAGTACAGTACAGTACAGTACAGTAGCGTATAATATAAAAGAGTAGAGTACAGTACAGTAGCGTATAATATAACAGAGTACAGTACAGTACCTTAGCGTATAATATAACAGAGTAGAGTAGAGTACAGTAGCGTATAATATAACAGAGTAGAGTACAGTACAGTACAGTAGCGTATAATATAACAGAGTAGAGTACAGTACAGTACAGTAGCGTATAATATAACAGAGTAGAGTACAGTACAGTAGCGTATAATATAACAGAGTAGAGTAGAGTACAGTAGCGTATAATATAACAGAGTAGAGTACAGTACAGTACAGTAGCGTATAATATAACAGAGTAGAGTACAGTACAGTACAGTAGCGTATAATATAACTGAGTAGAGTACAGTACAGTACAGTAGCGTATAATATAACAGAGTACAGTACAGTACAGTATCGTATAATAAAGCAGAGTAGAGTACAGTACAGTAGCGTATAATATAACAGAGTACAGTACAGTACAGTAGCGTATAATATAACAGAGTACAGTACAGTACAGTAGCGTATAATATAACAGAGTAGAGTACAGTACAGTAGCGTATAATATAACAGAGTACAGTACAGTACAGTAGCGTATAATATAACAGAGTACAGTACAGTACAGTAGCGTATAATATAACAGAGTACAGTACAGTACAGTAGCGTATAATATAACAGAGTAGAGTACAGTACAGTAGCGTATAATATAACAGAGTAGAGTACAGTACAGTACAGTAGCGTATAATATAACAGAGTAGAGTACAGTACAGTAGCGTATAATATAACAGAGTAGAGTACAGTACAGTAGCGTTTTATAATATAACAGAGTACAGTACAGTAGCGTATACAATAACAGAGTAGAGTACAGTACAGTAGCGTATAATATAACAGAGTAGAGTACAGTACAGTAGCGTATAATATAACAGAGTAGAGTACAGTACAGTACAGTAGCGTATAATATAACAGAGTAGAGAGTACAGTTAGCGTATAATATAACAGAGTAGAGTACAGTACAGTACAGTACAGTAGCGTATAATATAACAGAGTAGAGTACAGTACAGTACAGTAGCGTATAATATAACAGAGTAGAGTACAGTACAGTTAGCGGTATAATATAACAGAGTAGAGTAGAGTACAGTAGCGTATAATATAACAGAGTAGAGTACAGTACAGTAGCGTATAATATACAGAGTAGAGTACAGTACAGTAGCGGTCTATAATATAAACAGAGTAGAGTACAGTATAGTAGCGTATAATATAACAGAGTAGAGTACAGTACAGTAGCGTATAATATAACAGAGTAGAGTACAGTACAGTAGCCTATTATAAAAACAGAGTAGTCAGTACAGTATAGTAGCGTATTAATATAACAGAGTAGAGTACAGTACAGTTAGCGTATAATATAACAGAGTAGAGTACAGTACAGTACAGTAGCGTATAATATAACAGAGTAGAGTACAGTACAGTAGCGTATAATAACAGAGTAGAGTACAGTACAGTAGCGTATAATATAACAGAGTAGAGTGCAGTACAGTACAGTAGCGTATAATATAACAGAGTAGAGTAGATAGTACAGTAGCGTATAATATAAAACAGAGTAGAGTACAGTACAGTAGCGTATAATATAACAGAGTAGAGTACAGTACAGTACAGTAGCGTATAATATAACAGAGTAGAGTAGAGTACAGTAGCGTATAATATAACAGAGTAGTAGTACAGTACAGTACAGTAGCGTATAATATAACAGAGTAGAGTACAGTACAGTACAGTAGCGTATAATATAACGAGTAGAGTACAGTACAGTACATTAGCGTATAATATAACAGAGTAGAGTAGAGTACAGTAGCGTATAATATAACAGAGTAGAGTACAGTACAGTACAGTAGCGTATAATATAACAGAGTAGAGTACAGTACAGTACAGTAGCGTATAATATAACTGAGTAGAGTACAGTACAGTACAGTAGCGTATAATATAACAGAGTACAGTACAGTACAGTAGCGTATAATAAAGCAGAGTAGAGTACAGTACAGTAGCGAATAATATAACAGAGTACAGTACAGTACAGTAGCGTATAATATAACAGAGTACAGTACAGTACAGTAGCGTATAATATAACAGAGTAGAGTACAGTACAGTAGCGTATAATATAACAGAGTACAGTACAGTACAGTAGCGTATAATATACAGAGTAGAGTACAGTACAGTAGCGTATAATATAACAGAGTACAGTACAGTACAGTAGCGTATAATATAACAGAGTAGAGTACAGTACAGTAGCGTATAATATAACAGAGTAGAGTACAGTACAGTACAGTAGCGTATAATATAACAGAGTAGAGTACAGTACAGTACAGTAGCGTATAATATAACAGAGTAGAGTACAGTACAGTAGCGTATAATATAACAGAGTACAGTACAGTACAGTAGCGTATAATATAACAGAGTAGAGTACAGTACAGTAGCGTATAATATAACAGAGTAGAGTACAGTACAGTAGCGTATAATATAACAGAGTAGAGTACAGTACAGTAGCGTATAATATAACAGAGTAGAGTACAGTACAGTACAGTAGCGTATAATATAACAGAGTAGAGTACAGTACAGTAGCGTATAATATAACAGAGTAGAGTACAGTACAGTAGCGTATAATATAACAGAGTAGAGTACAGTACAGTAGCGTATAATATAACAGAGTAGAGTACAGTACAGTAGCGTATAAATAAACAGAGTACAGTACAGTACAGTAGCGTATAATATAACAGAGTAGAGTACAGTACAGTAGCGTATAATATAACAGAGTAGAGTACAGTACAGTAGCGTATAATATAACAGAGTAGAGTACAGTACAGTAGCGTATAATATAACAGAGTAGAGTACAGTACAGTAGCGTATAATATAACAGAGTAGAGTACAGTACAGTAGCGTATAATATAACAGAGTAGAGTACAGTACAGTAGCGTATAATATAACAGAGTAGAGTACAGTACAGTAGCGTATAATATAACAGAGTACAGTACAGTACAGTAGCGTATAATATAACAGAGTAGAGTACAGTACAGTAGCGTATAATATAACAGAGTAGAGTACAGTACAGTAGCGTATAATATAACAGAGTAGAGTACAGTACAGTACAGTAGCGTATAATATAACAGAGTAGAGTACAGTACAGTAGCGTGCGTTTTATTAATATAACAGAGTAGAGTACAGTACAGTAGCGTGGCGTATAAATATAACAGAGTAGAGTACAGTACAGTAGCTTTTTTTTTTTGTATAATATATTATAAACAGAGTAGAGTACAGTTACAGTAGCTATAATATAACAGAGTAGAGTACAGTAAAGTACAGTAGGGTAGCGTATAAATATAACAGAGTAGAGTTACAGTACAGTAGCGTTATAATATAAGGCAGGGGGGGGGGAGTAGAGTACAGTACGTAGGGTATAATATAACAGAGTAGAGTACAGTACAGTGTAGCGGTATAATATAACAGAGTAGAGTACATACAAGTAGCGTATAATATAACAGAGTAGAGTACAGTACAGTACAGTAGCGTTTTTATAATATAACAGAGTAGAGTACAGTACCAGTAGCGTTATAATATAAAACATCATGAGTAGAGTACAGTACAGTAGCGTTTATAATATAACAGAGTAGAGTTACAGTACAGTAGCGTATAATATAACAGAGTAGCAGTACAGTACAGTAGCGTATAATATAACAGAGTACAGTACAGTACAGTAGCGTATAATATAACAGAGTAGAGTACAGTACAGTAGCGTATAATATAACAGAGTAGAGTACAGTACAGTACAGTAGCGTATAATATAAACAGAGTACGAGTACAGTACAGTAGCGTATAATATAACAGTAGTACAGTACAGTACAGTAGCGTATAATATAACAGAGTAGAGTACAGTACAGTAGCGTATAATATAACAGAGTAGAGTACAGTACGAGTAGCGTATAATATAACAGAGTAGAGTACAGTACAGTAGCGTATAATATAACAGAGTAGAGTACAGTACAGTAGCGTATAATATAACAGAGTAGAGTACAGTACAGTAGCGTATAATATAACAGAGTAGAGTACAGTACAGTAGCGTATAATATAACAGAGTAGAGGTACAGTACAGTAGCGTATAATATAACAGAGTAGAGTACAGTACAGTACAGTAGCGTATAATATAACAGAGTAGAGTACAGTACAGTACAGTAGCGTATAATATAACAGGAGTAGAGTACAGTAACAGTAGCGTATAATATAACAGAGTAGCAGTACAGTACAGTAGCGTATAATATAACAGAGTAGAGTACAGTACAGTAGCGTATAATATAACAGAGTAAGTACAGTACAGTTAGCGTATAATATAACAGAGTAGAGTACAGTACAGTAGCGTATAATATAACAGAGTAGAGTACAGTACAGTAGCGTATAATATAACAGAGTAGAGTACAGTACAGTAGCGTATAATATAACAGAGTAGAGTACAGTACAGTAGCGTATAATATAACAGAGTACAGTACAGTACAGTACAGTAGCGTATAATATAACAGAGTAGAGTACAGTACAGTAGCGTATAATATAACAGAGTAGAGTACAGTACAGTAGCGTATAATATAACAGAGTAGAGTACAGTTTTACAGTACAGTAGCGTATAATATAACAGAGTAGAGTACAGTACCAGTAGCGTTATAATATATAAGTACAGAGTAGAGTATGTATAACAGTACAGTACAGTAGCGTATAATATAACAGAGTAGAGTACAGTACAGTAGTAGCGTATAATTTAAACAGAGTAGAGTACAGTACAGTTAGCGTAATAATATAACAGAGTAGAGTACAGTACAGTAGCGTATAATATAACAGAGTAGAGTACAGTACAGTACAGTAGCGGTTTATAATTATAACAGAAGTAGAGTACGTACAGTACAGTGTAGCGGTATAATATAACAGAGTAGAGTACAGTACAGTACCCCCGTAGCGTATATATAACAGAGTAGAGTACAGTACAGTAAGCGTATAATATAAGCAGAGTAGTGTTAGTACAGTACAGTAGCGTATAATATAACAGAGTAGAGTAGAGTACAGTACAGTAGCGTACCACCCTAATAACCCCCCCTAACAGAGTAGAGTACAGTACATGTACATAGCGTATAATATAACAGAGTAGAGTACAGTACAGTAGCGTATAATATAACATAGTAAGAGTACAGTACAGTAGCGTATAATATAACAGAGTAGAGTAAGTACAGTACAGTAGCGTATAATATAACAGAGTAGAGTACAGTACAGTAGCGTATAATATAACAGAGTAGAGTACAGTACAGTAGCGTATAATATAACAGAGAAGTACAGTACAGTACAGTAGCGTATAATATAACAGAGTAGAGTACAGTACAGTACAGTAGCGTATAATATAACAGAGTAAGAGTACAGTACAGTAGGCGTATAATATAACAGAGTAGAGTACAGTACAGTAGCGTATAATATAACAGAGTAGAGTACAGTACAGTAGCGTATAATATAACAGAGTAGCAGTACAGTACAGTAGCGTATAATTATAACAGAGTAGAGTACAGTACAGTAGCGGTATATATAACAGAGTAGAGTACAGTACAGTAGCGTATAATATAACAGAGTAGAGTACAAGTACAGTAGCGTATAATATAACAGAGTAGAGTATACAGTACAGTACAGTAGCGTATAATATAACAGAGTAGAGGTACAGTAGCAGTAGCGTATAATATAACAGAGTAGAGTACCAGTACAGTAGCGTATAATATAACAGAGTAGAGTAACAGTACAGTAGCGTATAATATAACAGAGTAGAGTACAGTTACAGTAGCGGTGATAATATAACAGAGTAGAGTACAGTACAGTAGCGTATAATATAACAGAGTAGAGTACAGTTACAGTACAGTAGCGTATAATATAACAGAGTAGAGTAGAGTACATACAGGAGCGTATAATATAACAGAGTGAGTAGTACGTAGTACAGTAGCGTATTATAACAGAGTAGAGTACAGTACAGTACAGTAGCGTATAATATAACAGAGTACAGTACAGTACAGTAGCGTATAATATAACATAGTACAGTACAGTACAGTAGCGTATAATATAACAGAGTAGAGTACAGTACAGTAGCGTATAATATAACAGAGTACAGTACAGTACAGTAGCGTATAATATAACAGAGTAGAGTACAGTACGAGTAGCGTATAATATACAAGCGTAGGAGTACAGTACAGTACAGTAGCGTATAATATAACAGAGTAGAGTACAGTACAGTAGCGTATAATATAACAGAGAAGAGTACAATACAGTACAGTATCGTATAATATAACAGAGTAGAGTAAAGTACAGTACAGTAGCGTATAATATAACAGAGTAGAGTACAGTACAGTAGCGTATAATATAACAGAGTATAGTACACAGTACAGTAGCGTATAAATAAACAGAGTACGAGTACAGTACAGTAGCGTATAATATAACAGAGTAGAGTACAGTACAGTAGCGTTATAATATAACAGAGTAGAGTTACAGTACAGTACAGTAGCGTTATAATATAACAGAGTAGAGTACAGTACAGTACAGTAGCGTATATATAACAGAGTAGAGTACAGTACAGTACAGTAGGTTTATAATATAACAGAGTAGAGAAGTACAGTACAGTAGCGTATTAATATAACAGAGTACAGTACAGTACAGTAGCGTATAATATAACAGAGTACAGTACAGGTACAGTAGCGTATAATAATATAACAGAGTAGAGTACAGTACAGTAGGTATAATATAACAGAGTAGAGTACAGTACAGTAGCGTATAATATAAACAGAGTAGAGTACAGTACAGTACTAGTAGCGTATAATATAACAGAGTAGAGTACAGTACTACAGTTACAGTAGCGTATTTTAATATAACAGAGTAGAGTACAGTACAGTACTGTAGCGTATTAATATAAACAGAGTAGAGTACAGTACAGTAGCGTATATATAACAGAGTACAGTACAGCAACAGTACAGTAGCGTATAATATAACAGAGTAGAGTAGTACAGTACAGTAGGCGTATAAATATAACAGAGTAGAGTACAGTACAGTAGCGTATAATATAACAGAGTACAGTACAGTACAGTAGCGTATAATATAACAGGAGTAGAGTACAGTACAGTAGCGTATAATATAACAGAGTAGAGTACAGTACAGTAGCGTAGGTATAATATAACAGAGGTAAGTACAGTACAGTAGCGTATAATATAACAGAGTACAGTACAGTACAGTAGCGTATAATATAACAGAGTAGAAGTACAGTACAGTAGCGTAAAATATACAGAGTAGAGTACAGTACAGTAGCGTATAATTAACAGAGTAGAGTACAGTACAGTAGCGTATAATATAACAGAGTACAGTACAGTACAGTAGCGTATAATATAACAGAGTACAGTACAGTACAGTAGCGTATAATATAACAGAGTAGAGTACAGTACAGTAGTCGTATAATAATAACAGAAGTAGAGTACAGTACAGTACTGTAGCGTATAATAATATAACAGAGTAGAGTACAGTACAGTACAGTAGCGTATAAATATAACAGAGTTAGAGATAACAGTACTGTAGTACAGTAGCGTATAATATTAACAGAGGTAGAGTAGAGTACAGTTAGCGTTATATATATAAACAGAGTAGAGTACTGTTCGTACAGTAGCGTATAATATAACCTCTTAGAGTTGAGTATACGGGTTAGTAGCAGTACAGTAGCGTATAATATAAACTGAGTAGAGTACAGTACAGGACAGTAGCGTATAATATAACAGTAGTAGAGTACAGTACAGTAGCTCGTATAATTATAACAGAGTAGAGTACAGTACAGTACGTTTATATTATATAAAACAGAGTAGAGTACAGTACAGTACAGTAGCAGATATAATATAACAGAGTGTAGAGTACAGTTTACAGTACAGTAGCGTATAATATAACAGAGTAGAGTACAGTACAGTAGCGTATAATATTTAACAGAGTAGTGTAGTACAGTACAGTAGCGTATAATAAACAGAGTAGCAGTTACAGTACAGTAGCGTATAATATAACAAGTACAGTACAGTACAGTACGTATAATATAACAGAGTAGAGTACAGTACAGTACAGTAGCGTATAATATAACAGAGTAGAGTACAGTACAGTAGCGTATAATATAACAGAGTAGAAGTACAGTACAGTAGCCGTATAATATAACAGAGTAGAGTACAGTACAGTAGTAGCGTATAATATAACAGAGTAGAGTACAGTACAGTACGTAGCGTATAATATAACAGAGTAAGTACAGTACAGTAGCGTATAAATATAACAGAGTAGAGTACAGTACAGTAGCGTATAATATAACAGAGTAGAGTACAGTACAGTAGCGTATAATATAACAGAGTAGAGTACAGTACAGTAGCGTATAATATAACAGAGTAGAGTACAGTACAGTTAGCGTATAATATAACAGAGTAGAGTACAGTACAGTACAGTACAGTAGCGTATAATATAACAGAGTAGAGTACAGTACAGTTGAGCGATAATATACAGAGTAGCAGTACAGTACAGTAGCGTATAATATACAGCAGAGTAGAGTACAGTACAGTAGCGTATAATATAACAGAGTACAGTACAGTACCTTAGCGTATAATATAACAGAGTACGAGTGTACAGTACAGTAGCGTATAATAGTTACAGAGTAGAGTACGAGTACAGTACAGTAGCGTAAATATAACAGAGTAGCAGTACAGTACAGTAGCGTATAATATAACAAGTAGTACAGTACAGTACAGGTAGCGGTATAATATAACAGAGTACTAGTACAGTACAGTAGCGTATAATATAACAGAGTACAGTACAGTACAGTAGCGTATAATATAACAGAGTAGAGTACAGTACAGTAGCGTATAATATAACAGAGGTAAGTACAGTACAGTAGCGTATAATATAACAGAGTAGAGTACAGTACATGTAGCAGTATCATATAACAGAGTAAGTAGTACAGTACAGTAGCGATATAATATAAACAGAGTAGAGTACAGTACAGCACAGTAGCGTATAATATAACAGAGTAGAGTACAAGTACAGTAGCGTATAATATAACAGAGTAGAGTACAGTACAGTAGCGTATAATATAACATAGTAGCAGTACAGTACAGTAGCTATAATATAACAGAGTAGGCAGTACACGTACAGTAGCGTATAATATAACAGAGTGAGTAGAGTACAGTACAGTAGGCGTATAATATAACAGAGTAGAGTTACAGTACAGTACAGTAGCGTATAATATAACAGAGTAAGAGTAACAGTACAGTAGCGTATAATATAACAGAGTAGAGTTAACAGTACAGTAGCGTATAATATACAGAGTAGAAGTACAGTTCAGGTCAGTAGCGTTATATTATAACAGAGTTGAGTACAGTACAGTAGCGTATAATATAACAGAGTAGAGTACAGTACTGTAGCGTATAATATAACAGAGAGATAGAGTACAGTTACAGTACAGTAGCGTATAATATAACAGAGTAGAGTACAGTACAGTAGCAGTTTGAATATAATATAACAGAGTAGAGTAGAGTACAGTTTACAGGAGTAGCGTATAATATAGCAGTAGAGTTTTTTTTTTTTTATTTAAAATAAAAAAACAGTACAGTACCGTAGCGTATAATATAACAGAGTAGAGTACAGTACAGTAGCGTATAATATAACAGAGTAGAGTACAGTACAGTAGCGTTTTATAATATAACAGAGGTAGAGTACAGTACAGTAGCGTTATAATATAACAGAGTACAGAACAAGTACAGTACAGTACAGTTAGCGTATAATATAACAGAGTAGAGTACAGTACAGTACAGTAGCGTATAATATAACAGAGTAGTTGAGTACGTACCAGTACAGTAGCGTATAGTATTATAACAGAGTGTAGTAGAGTACAGTTACAGTAGCGTATAATATAACAGAGTACAGTATTCAGTACAGTAGCGTATAATATAACAGAGTAGAGTTTACAGTTACAGTAGCGGGTATAATATAACAGTAGTACAGTACAGTTACAGTAGTTCATTAGGTTATAATATGTGGGAACAGAGTAGAGTACAGTACAGTAGCGTATAAAAAAGGTATAACAGGAGTAGAGTACAGTACAGTACAGTAGCGTTATAATATAACAGAGTAGAGTACAGTACAGTAGCGTATAATATAACAGAGTAGAGTACAGTTAAAGTTACAGTAGCGTATAATTATAACAGAGTACAGTACAGTACAGTAGCGTATAATATAAACAGAGTGCTAGAGTACAGTACAGTACAGTAGCGTATAATATTAACAGAGTAGAGTACAGTACAGTAGCGTATAATATAACAGAGTACAGTACAGTACAGTGTAGCGTATTATATAACAGTGTACAGTACAGTACAGTAGCGATATAATATAACAGAGTAGAGTTTTTTGATTTATAACAGTACAGTAGCGTATAATATAAACAGAGTAGAGTTCAGTACAGTACAGTAGCGTATAATATAACAGAGTAGAGTACAGTACAGTAGCGTATTAATATAACAGAGTACAGTACAGTAGCGTTGTATAGCGTATATAACTGGAGAGTAGAGTAGTACAGTACAGTCGTATAATATAACAGAGTAGAGTACAGTACAGTACAGTAGCGTATAATATAACAGAGTAGAGTACAGTACAGTAGCGTATGAATATAACAGAGTAGAGTACAGTACAGTAGCGTATAATATAACAGAGTAGAGTACAGTACAGTAGCGTATAATATAACAGAGTAGAGTACAGTACAGTACAGTAGCGTATAATATAACAGAGAGTAGAGTACAGTACAGTACAGTAGTGTATAATATAACAGAGTTCAGTAGTAGACGTAGTACAGTACAGTAGCGTATAATATAACAGAGTAGAGTACAGTAGTACAGTTTTACAGTAGCGTTATAATATAACAGAGTAGAGTACAGTACAGTAGCGTATAATATAACAGAGTAGAGTACAGTACAGTACAGTAGCGTATAATATAACAGAGTAGAGTACAGTACAGTAGCGTATAATATAACAGAGTAGCAGTACAGTACAGTAGCGTATAATATAACAGAGTAAGAGTACAGTACAGTAGTAGCGTATAATATAACAGAGTAGGTTACAGTACAGTACAGTAGCGTATAATATAACAGAGTACAGTACTAGTAGAGTTGAGCGTATATTATAAGAGTAGAGTACAGTACAGTAGCGTATAATATAACAGAGTACAGTACAGTACAGTACAGTAGCGTATAATATAACAGAGTAGAGTACAGTACAGTAGCGTATCATATAACAGAGTACAGTACAGTAACAGTAGCGTATAATATCACAGAGTAGAGTACAGTACAGTAGCCGGTATAATATAACAGAGTAGAGTACAGTACAGTAGCGTATAATATAACAGAGTAGAGTACAGTACAGTAGCGTATAATATAACAGAGTAGCAGTACAGTACAGTAGCGTATAATATAACAGAGTAGAGTACAGTACAGTAGCGTATAATATAACAGAGTAGAGTACAGTACAGGTAGCGTATAATATAACAGAGTAGAGTAGCAGTACAGTAGCGTATAATATAACAGAGTAGAGTTCAGTACAGTACAGTAGCGTATAATATAACAGAGTAGAGTACAGTACAGTACAGTAGCGTAAAATATAACAGAGTAGAGTACAGTACATAGGCCGTATAATATAACAGAGGTAGAGTAGCAGTACAGTAGCGTATAATATAACAGAGTAGAGTACAGTACAGTAGGGTATAATATACCAGAGTAGAGTACAGTACAGTAGCGTATAATATAACAGAGTAGAGTAACAGTACAGTAGCGTATAATATAAGCAGAGTAGAGTTACAGTACAGTACAGAGCGTATAATATAACAGAGTAGAGTACAGTACAGTAGCGTATAATATAGACAGAGTACGAGTACAGTACAGTAGCGTATAATATAACAGAGTAGAGTACAGTACAGTAGCGTATAATATAACAGAGTAGAGTACAGTACAGTAGCGTATAATATAACAGAGTAGAGTACAGTACAGTAGCGTATAATATAACAGAGTACAGTACAGTACAGTAGCGTATAATATAACAGAGTAGAGTACAGTACAGTACAGTAGCGTATAATATAACAGAGTAGAGTACAGTACAGTAGCGTATAATATAACAGAGTACAGTACAGTACAGTACAGTAGCGTATAATATAACAGAGTAGAGTACAGTACAGTAGCGTATAATATAACAGAGTAGAGTACAGTACAGTAGCGTATAATATAACAGAGTACAGTACAGTACAGTAGCGTATAATATAACAGAGTAGAGTACAGTACAGTAGCGTATAATATAACAGAGTAGAGTACAAGTACAGTAGCGTATAATATACAGAGTTGAGAGTACAGTACAGTAGGCTATAATATAACAGAGTAGAGTAGAGTACAGTACTAGTAGCGTTTAATATAACAGAGTAGAGTAAGTACAGTTACAGTAGCGTATAATATAACAGAGTAGAGTACAGTACAGTATGCGTATAATATAACAGAGTTATGAGAAGTACAGTACAGTAGCGTATAATATAACAGAGTAGAGTACAGTAAAGTAGCGTATAATATAACAAGTAGTAAGTACAGTAAGTAGCGTATAAAGTTAACAGGTAGCAGTACAGTACGTAGCGTATATATTAACAGAGTAGAGTACAGTACTAGTAGCGTATAATATAACGAGTAGAGGTACGAGTACAGTACAGTAGCGTATAATATAACAGAGTAGAAGTACAGTACAGTAGCGTATAATATTAACAGAGTAGAGTACAGTACAGTACAGGTAGCGTTATAATATAACAGAGTAGAGTACGTACAGAGTACAGTAGCGTATAATATAACAGAGTAAGTACAGTACAGTACAGTAGCGTATAATATAACAGAGTAGAGTACAGTACAGTAGCGTATAATATAACAGAGTAGAGTACAGTACAGTACAGTAGCGTATAATATAACAGAGTACAGTACAGTACAGTAGCGTATAATATAACAGAGTAGAGTACAGTACAGTAGCGTATAATATAACAGAGTAGAGTACAGTACAGTAGCGTATAATATAACAGAGTAGCAGTACAGTACAGTAGCGTATAATATAACAGAGTAGAGTACAGTACAGTACAGTAGCGTATAATATAACAGAGTAGAGTACAGTACAGTAGCGTATAATATAACAGAGTACAGTACAGTACAGTAGCGTATAATATAACAGAGTATAGTACAGTACAGTAGCGTATAATATAACAGAGTACAGTACAGTACAGTAGCGTATAATATAACAGAGTAGAGTACAGTACAGTAGCGTATAATATAACAGAGTAGAGTACAGTACAGTAGCGTATAATATAACAGAGTAGAGTACAGTACAGTAGCGTATAATATAACAGAGTAGAGTACAGTACAGTAGCGTATAATATAACAGAGTAGAGTACAGTACAGTAGCGTATAATATAACAGAGTAGAGTACAGTACAGTACAGTAGCGTATAATATAACAGAGTACAGTACAGTACAGTAGCGTATAATATAACAGAGTAGAGTACAGTACAGTAGCGTATAATATAACAGAGTAGAGTACAGTACAGTAGCGTATAATATAACAGAGTACAGTACAGTACAGTAGCGTATAATATAACAGAGTAGAGTACAGTACAGTAGCGTATAATATAACAGAGTAGAGTACAGTACAGTAGCGTATAATATAACAGAGTAGAGTACAGTACAGTAGCGTATAATATAACAGAGTAGAGTACAGTACAGTACAGTAGCGTATAATATAACAGAGTAGAGTACAGTACAGTAGCGTATAATATAACAGAGTAGAGTACAGTACAGTACAGTAGCGTATAATATAACAGAGTAGAGTACAGTACAGTAGCGTATAATATAACAGAGTAGAGTACAGTACAGTAGCGTATAATATAACAGAGTACAGTACAGTACAGTAGCGTATAATATAACAGAGTACAGTACAGTACAGTAGCGTATATATAACAGAGTACAGTACAGTACAGTAGCGTATAATATAACAGAGGTACAGTACAGTACAGTAGCGTATAATATAACAGAGTACAGTACAGTACAGTAGCGTATAATATAACAGAGTAGCAGTACAGTACAGTAGCGTATAATATAACAGAGTACAGTACAGTAACAGTAGCGTATAATATAACAGAGTACAGTACAGTACAGTAGCGTATAATATAACAGAGTAGAGTACAGTACAGTAGCGTATAATATAACAGAGTAGCAGTACAGTACAGTAGCGTATAATATAACAGAGTAGAGTACATTACAGTACGTATAATATAACAGAGTAGAGTACAGTACAGTAGCGTATAATATAACAGAGTAGAGTACAGTACAGTACCGTATAATATAACAGAGTAGAGTACAGTAGTAGCGTTTAATATAACAGAGTAGAGTACAGTACAGTAGCGTATGACAATATAACAGAGTAGAGTACATTACAGTACAGTAGCCGTATAATATAACAGAGTAGAGTACAGTACAGTAGCGTATAATAACAGAGTAGAGTACAGTACAGTAGGCGTATAATATACAAGTAGAGTACAGTACAGTACAGTAGCGTATAATATAACAGAGTAGAGTACAGTACAGTAGCGTATAATATAACATAGTAGAGTACAGTACAGTACAGTAGCGTATAATATAACAGAGTAGAGTACAGTACAGTACAGTATCGTATAATAAACAGAGTAGAGTACAGTACAGTAGCGTATAATATAACAGAGTACAGTACAGTACAGTAGCGTATAATATAACAAGAGTACAGTACAGTACAGTACGTATAATATAACAGAGTAGAGTTACAGTACAGTAGCGTATAATATAACAGAGAAGAGTACAATACAGTACAGTATCGTATAATATAACAGAGTAGAGTACAGTACAGTACAGTAGCGTATAATATAACAGAGTACAGTACAGTACAGTAGCGTATAATATAACAGAGTAGAGTACAGTACAGTAGCGTATAATATAACAGAGTAGAGTACAGTACAGTAGCGTATATATAACAGAGTACAGTACAGTACAGTAGCGTATAATATAACAGAGTATTTTTTTTTTTTACAGTACAGTACAGTAGCGTATAATATAACAGAGTAGAGTACAGTACAGTAGCGTATAAAAAATTTAACAGAGTAGAGTACAGTACAGTAGCGTATATATAACAGAGTAGAGTACAGTACAGTACAGTAGCGTATAATATAACAGAGTAGAGTACAGTACAGTAGCGTATAATATAACAGAGTAGCAGTACAGTACAGTAGCGTATAATATAACAGAGTAGAGTACAGTAAACAGTACAGTAGCGTATAATATAACAGAGTAGAGTACAGAGTACAGTACAGTAGCGTATAATATAACAGAGTAGAGTACAGTACAGTACAGTAGCGTATAATATAACAGAGTACAGTACAGTACCAGTAGCGTATAATATAACAGAGTAGTAGAGTACAGTAGCGTATATAATATAACAGAGTAGAGTACAGTACAGTACAGTAGCGTATAATATAACAGAGTAGAGTACAGTACAGTACAGTAGCGTATAATATAACATTGGTTAGAGTACAGTACAGTACAGTAAGCGTATAATATAAAAGCAGAGTAGAGTACAGTACAGTAGCGTATAATATAACAGAGTACAGTACAGTACAGTAGCGTATAATATAACAGAGTTACAGTACAAGTACAGTAGCGTATAATATAACAGAGTAGAGTACAGTACAGTAGCGTATAATATAACAGAGTAGAGTAACAAAGTACAGTAGCGTATAATATAACAAAGAGTACAGTACAGTACAGTAGCGTATATATAACAGAGTACAGTACAGTACAGTAGCGTATAATATAACAGAGTAGAGTACAGTACAGTAGCGTATAAATATAACAGAGTAGAGTACAGTTACAGTAGCGTATAATATAACAGAGTAGAGTACAGTACAGTAGCGTTTTAAAAAATTATAATATAAACTCCAGAGTAGAGTACAGTACAGTAAACAGTAGCGTATAATATAACAGAGTAGAGTACAGTACAGTAGCGTATAATATAACAGAGTAGAGTACAGTAACAGTAGCCGTATAATATAACATAGGAGTAGAGTACAGTACAGTAGCGGTTATAATATAACAGAGTAAGAGTACAGTACAGTACAGTAGCGTATAATATAACAGAGTAGAGTACAGTACAGTACAGTAGCGTATAATATAACAGAGTACAGTAGTACAGTACAGTAGCGTATAATATAACAGAGTAGAGTAAGTACAGTACAGTAGCGTATAATATAACAGAGTACAGTACAGTACAGTAGCGTATAATATAACAGAGTAGCAGTACAGTACAGTAGCGTATAATATAACAGAGTAGAGTACAGTACAGTAGCGTATAATATAACAGAGTAGAGTACAGTACAGTAGCGTATAATATAACAGAGTAGAGTACAGTACAGTACAGTAGCGTATAATATAACAGAGTAGAGTACAGTACAGTACAGTAGCGTATAATATAACAGAGTAGAGTACAGTACAGTACAGTAGCGTATAATATAACAGAGTAGAGTACAGTACAGTAGCGTATAATATAACAGAGTAAGAGTACAGTACAGTAGCGTATAATATAACAGAGTAGAGTACAGTACAGTACAGTAGCGTATAATATAACAGAGTACAGTACAGTACAGTAGCGTATAATATAACAGAGTAGAGTACAGTACAGTAGCGTATAATATAACAGAGTAGTACCCAGTACAGTACAGTACAGTAGCGTATAATATAACAGGTAAGAGTACAGTACATACAGTAGCGTATAATATAACAGAGTACAGTACAGTACAGTAGCGTATAATAAATAAACAGAGTAAGAGTACAGTACAGTACAGTAGCGTATAATATAACAGAGTAGAGTACAGTACAGTAGCGTATAATATAACAGAGTGAGTAGTACAGTACAGTAGCGTATAATATAAACAGAGTAGAGTACAGTACAGTAGCGTATAATATAACAGAGTACAGTACAGTACAGTACAGTAGCGTATAATATAACAGAGTAGAGTACAGTACAAGTAGCGTATAATAGTATCACAGAGTACAGTACAGTACAGTAGCGTATAATATAACAGAGTACAGTACAGTACAGTAGCGTATAATATAACAGAGTAGAGTACAGTTAACAGTAGCGTATAAATATAACAGTACAGTAGAGTACAGTACAGTACAGTAGCGTATAATATAACAAGTAGTTACAGTACCAGTACAGTAGCGTATAATATAACAGAGTACAGTAATGGTTGTACAGTACAGTAGCGTATAATATAACAGGAGTAGAGTACAGTACACAGTAGCGTATAATATAACAGAGTACAGAGTACAGTACAGTAGCGTATAATATAAACAGAGTAGAGTACAGTAACAGTAGCGTATAAAAATATAACCAGGAGTAGAGTAGAGTACAGTACAGTAGCGTATAATATAACAGAGTAAGTACAGTACTGAGTACAAGTAGCGTATAAATATAACATGAGTAGAGTACAGTACAGTAGCTTATATAATATAACAGAGTAGAGTAGGAGTAACAGTACAGTACAGTAGCGTATAATATAACAGTAGTAGAGTACAGTACAGTAGCGTATAATATAACAGAGTAGAGTACAGTACAGTAGCGTATTATAATATTTTAACAGATTAGAGACAGTACAGTACAGTAGCTGAATAATATAACAGAGTTGAGTACAGTACAGTACAGTACAGTAGCGTATATATAACAGAGTAGAGTACAGTACAGTAGCGTATAATATAACAGAGTACAGTACAGTACAGTAGCGTATAATATAACAGAGTAGAGTAGCAGTACAGTAGCGTATAATATAACAGAGTAGAGTACAGTACAGTAGCGTATAATATAACAGAGTAGAGTACAGTACAGTAGCGTATAATATAACAGAGTAGAGTACAGTACAGTAGCGTATAATATAACAGAGTACAGTAACAGTACAGTAGCGTATAATATAACAGAGTACAGTACAGTACAGTAGCGTATAATATAACAGAGTAGAGTACAGTACAGTAGCGTATAATATAACAGAGTAGAGTAGTACAGTAGCGTATAATATAACAGAGTAGAGTACAGTACAGCTAGCGTATAATATACAGAGTAAGGTACAGTACAGTAGCGTATAATATAACAGAGTAGAGTACAGTACAGTAGCGTATAATATAACAGAGTACAGTACAGTACAGTAGCGTATAATATAACAGAGTACGAGTACAGTACAGTAGCGTATAATATAACAGAGTAGAGTACAGTACAGTAGCGTATAATATAACAGAGTTAGTAGCGTTACAGTACAGTAGTACAGTAGCGTATATTATAACAGAGTAGCAGTACAGTACAGTAGCGTATAATATAACAAGTAGAGTACAGTACAGTAGCGTATAATATAACAGAGTAGAGTACAGTACAGTAGCGTATAATAATAACAGAGTAGCAGTACAGTACAGTAGCGTATAATATAACAGAGTAGAGTACAGTACAGTAGCGTATAATATAACAGAGTAGAGTACAGTACAGTAGCGTATATATAACAGAGTACAGTACAGTACAGTAGCGTATAATATAACAGAGTAGAGTACAGTACAGTAGCGTATAATATAACAGAGTAGAGTACGGTACAGTAGCGTATAATATAACAGAGTAGAGTACAGTACAGTAGCCTATAATATAACAGAGTAGAGTACAGTAGCCTATAATATAACAGAGTAGAGTACAGTACAGTAGCGTATAATATAACAGAGTAGAGTACAGTAGCCTATAATATACAGAGTAGAGTACAGTACAGTAGCTGTATAATATATCAGAGTAGAGTAAAGTACAGTAGCGTATATATAAAAGAGTAGAGTACTGTACAGTAGCGTATAATATAACAGAGTAGAGTACAGTACAGTAGCCTATAATATAACAGAGTAGAGTACAGTAGCCTATAATATAACAGAGTAGAGTACAGTACAGTAGCGTATAATATAACAGAGTAACAGTACAGTACAGTATCGTATAATATAGCAGAGTAGAGTACAGTAAAGTAGCGTATAATATAACAGAGTACAGTACAGTACAGTAGCGTATAATATAACAGAGTACAGTACAGTACAGTAGCGTATAATAACAGATAGAGTACAGTGTACAGTAGCGTGATAATATAACAGAGTAAGAGTACAGTACAGTAGCGTATAATATAACAGAGAGAAGTAACAGTACAGTAGCGTATAATATTACAGAGTAAAGTACAGTACAGTAGCGTATAATATAACAGAGTAGAGTACAGTACGCGTATAATATAACAGAGTAGAGTACAGTACAGTAGCGTATAATATATCAGAGTAGAGTACAGTACAGTACAGTAGCGTATAATATAACAGAGTAGAGTACAGTACAGTACAGTAGCGTATAATATAACAGAGTAGAGTACAGTACAGTACAGTAGCTTATAATATAACAGAGTAGAGTACAGTACAGTACAGTAGCTTATAATATAACAGAGTAGAGTACAGTACAGTACAGTAGCGTATAATATAACAGAGTAGAGTAGAGTACAGTAGCGTATAATATAACAGAGTAGAGTACAGTACAGTACAGTAGCGTATAATATAACAGAGTAGAGTACAGTACAGTACAGTAGCGTATAATATAACAGAGTAGAGTACAGTACAGTACAGTAGCTTATAATATAACAGAGTAGAGTACAGTACAGTACAGTAGCTTATAATATAACAGAGTAGAGTACAGTACAGTACAGTAGCGTATAATATAACAGAGTAGAGTAGAGTACAGTACAGTAGCGTATAATATAACAGAGTAGAGTACAGTACAGTAGCGTATAACATAACAGAGTAGAGTACAGTACAGTACAGTAGCGTATAATATAACAGAGTAGAGTAGAGTACAGTACAGTAGCGTATAATATAACAGAGTAGAGTACAGTACAGTAGCGTATAATATAACAGAGTACAGTAGAATAGAGTAGAGTACAGTAGAATATGACATAATAGAGTAGAGTAGAATAGAATATGACATAATAGAGTATAGTAGGGAGTAGAGAATAACAGAACAGAACAAAATAGAGTAGAGTAGAGTAGAGTAGAGTAGAGTAGAGTAGAGTAGAGTAGAAGAGAACAGAGTAGAAAATAATATAATGGAGTAGAGAAGAGGAGAATAGAATAGAGTAGTGTGGTCTACCTACATATTACCTGTACCTGTCCATCCTAACACACCTGTGGTCTACCTACATATTACCTGTCCATCCTAACACACCTGTGGTCTACCTACATATTACCTGTACCTGTCCACCCTAACACACCTGTGGTCTATCTACATATTACCTGTACCTGTCCATCCTAACACACCTGTGTTCTACCTACATATTACCTGTACCTGTCCATCCTAACACACCTGTGGTCTACCTACATATTACCTGTCCACCCTAACACACCTGTGGTCTACCTACATATTACCTGTACCTGTCCATCCTAACACACCTGTGGTCTACCTACATATCACCTGTACCTGTCCATCCTAACACACCTGTGGTCTACCTACATATTACCTCTACCTGTCCATCCTAACACACCTGTGGTCTACCTACATATTACCTGTACCTGTCCACCCTAACACACCTGTGGTCTACCTACATATTACCTGTACCTGTCCATCCTAACACACCTGTGGTCTACCTACATATTACCTGTCCACCCTAACACAACCGAACACGCCTGTGGTCTAGCGGTCCTACATATTAACCTGTCCACCCTAACACACCTGTGGTCTACCCTACCTACATATTACCTGTCCACCCTAACACACCTGTGGTCTATCTACATATTACCTGTCCACCCTAACACACCTGTGGTCTACCTACATATTACCTGTCCACCCTAACACACCTGTGGTCTATCTACATATTACCTGTCCACCCTAACACACCTGTGGTCTACCTACATATTACCTGTCCACCCTAACACACCTGTGGTCTATCTACATATTACCTGTCCACCCTAACACACCTGTGGTCTACCTACATATTACCTGTCCACCCTAACACACCTGTGGTCTATCTACATATTACCTGTCCACCCTAACACACCTGTGGTCTACCTACACATTACCTGTCCACCCTAACACACCTGTGGTCTACCTACATATTACCTGTCCATCCTAACACACCTGTGGTCTACCTACATATTACCTGTCCATCCTAACACACCTGTGGTCTACCTACATATTACCTGTACCTGTCCATCCTACCTAACACACCTGTGGTCTACCTACATATTACCTGTACCTGTCCATCCTAACACACCTGTGGTCTACCTACATATTACCTGTCCATCCTAACACACCTGTGGTCTACCTACATATTACCTCTACCTGTCCATCCTAACACACCTGTGGTCTATCTACATATTACCTGTACCTGTCCATCCTAACACACCTGTGGTCTACCTACATATTACCTGTACCTGTCCATCCTAACACACCTGTGGTCTACCTACATATTACCTGTACCTGTCCATCCTAACACACCTGTGGTCTACCTACATATTACCTGTACCTGTCCATCCTAACACACCTTTGGTCTACCTACATATTACCTGTCCATCCTAACACACCTGTGGTCTACCTACATATTACCTGTACCTGTCCATCCTAACACACCTGTGGTCTACCTACATATTACCTGTACCTGTCCATCCTAACACACCTGTGGTCTATCTACATATTACCTGTACCTGCCTGTCCATCCTAACACACCTGTGGTCTATCTACATATTACCTGTACCTGTCCATCCTAACACACCTGTGGTCTACCTACATATTACCTGTACCTGTCCATCCTAACACACCTGTGGTCTACCTACATATTACCTGTACCTGTCCATCCTAACACACCTGTGGTCTACCTACATATTACCTGTACCTGTCCATCCTAACACACCTGTGGTCTACCTACATATTACCTGTACCTGTCCATCCTAACACACCTGTGGTCTACCTACATATTACCTGTACCTGTCCATCCTAACACACCTGTGGTCTACCTACATATTACCTGTACCTGTCCACCCTAACACACCTGTGGTCTACCTACATATTACCTGTACCTGTCCATCCTAACACACCTGTGGTCTATCTACATATTACCTGTACCTGTCCATCCTAACACACCTGTGGTCTACCTACATATTACCTGTCCATCCTAACACACCTGTGGTCTACCTACATATTACCTGTACCTGTCCACCCTAACACACCTGTGGTCTACCTACATATTACCTGTCCATCCTAACACACCTGTGGTCTACCTACATATTACCTGTACCTGTCCACCCTAACACACCTGTGGTCTACCTACATATTACCTGTATTTGTCCACCCTAACACACCTGTGGTCTACCTACATATTACCTGTACCTGTCCATCCTAACACACCTGTGGTCTACCTACATATTACCTGTACCTGTCCATCCTAACACACCTGTGGTCTACCTACATATTACCTGTACCTGTCCACCCTAACACACCTGTGGTCTACCTACATATTACCTGTACCTGTCCACCCTAACACACCTGTGGTCTACCTACATATTACCTGTCCATCCTAACACACCTGTGGTCTACCTACATATTACCTGTACCTGTCCATCCTAACACACCTGTGGTCTACCTACATATTACCTGTACCTGTCCATCCTAACACACCTGTGGTCTACCTACATATTACCTGTCCATCCTAACACACCTGTGGTCTACCTACATATTACCTGTCCATCCTAACACACCTGTGGTCTACCTACATATTACCTGTACCTGTCCATCCTAACACACCTGTGGTCTACCTACATATTACCTGTCCACCCTAACACACCTGTGGTCTACCTACATATTACCTGTACCTGTCCATCCTAACACACCTGTGGTCTATCTACATATTACCTGTCCACCCTAACACACCTGTGGTCTACCTACATATTACCTGTCCACCCTAACACACCTGTGGTCTACCTACATATTACCTGTCCACCCTAACACACCTGTGGTCTATCTACATATTACCTGTCCACCCTAACACACCTGTGGTCTACCTACATATTACCTGTCCACCCTAACACACCTGTGGTCTAGTCTATCTACATATTACCTGTCCACCCTAACACACCTGTGGTCTACCTACATATTACCTGTCCACCCTAACACACCTGTGGTCTATCTACATATTACCTGTCCACCCTAACACACCTGTGGTCTACCTACATATTACCTGTCCACCCTAACACACCTGTGGTCTATCTACATATTACCTGTCCACCCTAACACACCTGTGGTCTACCTACATATTACCTGTCCACCCTAACACACCTGTGGTCTACCTACATATTACCTGTCCATCCTAACACACCTGTGGTCTACCTACATATTACCTGTCCATCCTAACACACCTGTGGTCTACCTACATATTACCTGTACCTGTCCATCCTAACACACCTGTGGTCTACCTACATATTACCTGTACCTGTCCATCCTAACACACCTGTGGTCTACCTACATATTACCTGTCCATCCTAACACACCTGTGGTCTACCTACATATTACCTCTACCTGTCCATCCTAACACACCTGTGGTCTATCTACATATTACCTGTACCTGTCCATCCTAACACACCTGTGGTCTACCTACATATTACCTGTACCTGTCCATCCTAACACACCTGTGGTCTACCTACATATTACCTGTACCTGTCCATCCTAACACACCTGTGGTCTACCTACATATTACCTGTACCTGTCCATCCTAACACACCTTTGGTCTACCTACATATTACCTGTCCATCCTAACACACCTGTGGTCTACCTACATATTACCTGTACCTGTCCATCCTAACACACCTGTGGTCTACCTACATATTACCTGTACCTGTCCATCCTAACACACCTGTGGTCTATCTACATATTACCTGTACCTGTCCATCCTAACACACCTGTGGTCTATCTACATATTACCTGTACCTGTCCATCCTAACACACCTGTGGTCTACCTACATATTACCTGACCTGTACCTGTCCATCCTAACACACCTGTGGTCTACCTACATATTACCTGTACCTGTCCATCCTAACACACCTGTGGTCTACCTACATATTACCTGTACCTGTCCATCCTAACACACCTGTGGTCTACCTACATATTACCTGTACCTGTCCATCCTAACACACCTGTGGTCTACCTACATATTACCTGTACCTGTCCACCCTAACACACCTGTGGTCTACCTACATATTACCTGTACCTGTCCATCCTAACACACCTGTGGTCTATCTACATATTACCTGTACCTGTCCATCCTAACACACCTGTGGTCTACCTACATATTACCTGTCCATCCTAACACACCTGTGGTCTACCTACATATTACCTGTACCTGTCCACCCTAACACACCTGTGGTCTACCTACATATTACCTGTACCTGTCCATCCTAACACACCTGTGGTCTACCTACATATTACCTGTCCTGTACCTGTCCATCCTAACACACCTGTGGTCTATCTACATATTACCTGTACCTGTCCATCCTAACACACCTGTGGACTACCTACATATTACCTGTCCATCCTAACACACCTGTGGTCTACCTACATATTACCTGTACCTGTCCACCCTAACACACCTGTGGCCTACCTACATATTACCTGTACCTGTCCACCCTAACACACCTGTGGTCTACCTACATATTACCTGTACCTGTCCATCCTAACACACCTGTGGTCTACCTACATATTACCTGTACCTGTCCACCCTAACACACCTGTGGTCTACCTACATATTACCTGTCCACCCTAACACACCTGTGGTCTACCTACATATTACCTGTCCATCCTAACACACCTGTGGTCTATCTACATATTACCTGTACCTGTCCACCCTAACACACCTGTGGTCTACCTACATATTACCTGTACCTGTCCACCCTAACACACCTGTGGTCTACCTACATATTATATTACCTGTACCTGTCCATCCTAACACACCTGTGGTCTACCTACATATTACCTGTACCTGTCCACCCTAACACACCTGTGGTCTACCTACATATTACCTGTACCTGTCCATCCTAACACACCTGTGGTCTACCTACATATTACCTGTACCTGTCCATCCTAACACACCTGTGGTCTACCTACATATTACCTGTACCTGTCCATCCTAACACACCTGTGGTCTACCTACATATTACCTGTCCACCCTAACACACCTGTGGTCTACCTACATATTACCTGTACCTGTCCATCCTAACACACCTGTGGTCTACCTACATATTACCTGTACCTGTCCATCCTAACACACCTGTGGTCTACCTACATATTACCTGTACCTGTCCATCCTAACACACCTGTGGTCTACCTACATATTACCTGTCCATCTTAACACACCTGTGGTCTACCTACATATTACCTGTACCTGTCCATCCTAACACACCTGTGGTCTACCTACATATTACCTGTACCTGTCCATCCTAACACACCTGTGGTCTACCTACATATTACCTGTACCTGTCCATCCTAACACACCTGTGGTCTATCTACATATTACCTGTCCATCCTAACACACCTGTGGTCTACCTACATATTACCTGTACCTGTCCACCCTAACACACCTGTGGTCTACCTACATATTACCTGTACCTGTCCACCCTAACACACCTGTGGTCTACCTACATATTACCTGTACCTGTCCATCCTAACACACCTGTGGTCTACCTACATATTACCTGTACCTGTCCATCCTAACACACCTGTGGTCTACCTACATATTACCTGTCCATCCTAACACACCTGTGGTCTACCTACATATTACCTGTACCTGTCCATCCTAACACACCTGTGGTCTACCTACATATTACCTGTACCTGTCCATCCTAACATAACACACCTGTGGTCTACCTACATATTACCTGTACCTGTCCATCCTAACACACCTGTGGTCTACCTACATATTACCTGTACCTGTCCACCCTAACACACCTGTGGTCTACCTACATATTACCTGTACCTGTCCACCCTAACACACCTGTGGTCTACCTACATATTACCTGTACCTGTCCACCCTAACACACCTGTGGTCTACCTACATATTACCTGTACCTGTCCACCCTAACACACCTGTGGTCTACCTACATATTACCTGTACCTGTCCATCCTAACACACCTGTGGTCTACCTACATATTACCTGTACCTGTCCATCCTAACACACCTGTGGTCTACCTACATATTACCTGTCCATCCTAACACACCTCTGGTCTACCTACATATTACCTGTACCTGTCCACCCTAACACACCTGTGGTCTACCTACATATTACCTGTACCTGTCCACCCTAACACACCTGTGGTCTACCTACATATTAATTACCTGTACCTGTCCATCCTAACACACCTGTGGTCTACCTACATATTACCTGTACCTGTCCACCCTAACACACCTGTGGTCTACCTACATATTACCTGTACCTGTCCATCCTAACACACCTGTGGTCTACCTACATATTACCTGTCCACCCTAACACACCTGTGGTCTACCTACATAATACCTGTACCTGTCCATCCTAACACACCTGTGGTCTACCTACATATTACCTGTCCATCCTAACACACCTGTGGTCTACCTACATATTACCTGTCCATCCTAACACACCTGTGGTCTACCTACATATTACCTGTACCTGTCCATCCTAACACACCTGTGGTCTACCTACATATTACCTGTACCTGTCCACCCTAACACACCTGTGGTCTACCTACATATTATATTACCTGTACCTGTCCATCCTAACACACCTGTGGTCTACCTACATATTACCTGTCCACCCTAACACACCTGTGGTCTACCTACATATTACCTGTACCTGTCCATCCTAACACACCTGTGGTCTACCTACATATTACCTGTCCACCCTAACACACCTGTGGTCTACCTACATATTACCTGTACCTGTCCACCCTAACACACCTGTGGTCTACCTACATATTACCTGTACCTGTCCACCCTAACACACCTGTGGTCTACCTACATATTACCTGTACCTGTCCATCCTAACACACCTGTGGTCTACCTACATATTACCTGTACCTGTCCACCCTAACACACCTGTGGTCTACCTACATATTACCTGTACCTGTCCATCCTAACACACCTGTGGTCTACCTACATATTACCTGTACCTGTCCACCCTAACACACCTGTGGTCTACCTACATATTACCTGTCCATCCCATCCTAACACACCTGTGGTCTACCTACATATTACCTGTCCATCCTAACACACCTGTGGTCTACCTACATATTACCTGTCCATCCTAACACACCTGTGGTCTACCTACATATTACCTGTCCACCCTAACACACCTGTGGTCTACCTACATATTACCTGTCCATCCTAACACACCTGTGGTCTATCTACATATTACCTGTCCACCCTAACACACCTGTGGTCTACCTACATATTACCTGTCAGTCCTAACACACCTGTGGTCTATCTACATATTACCTGTACCTGTCCACCCTAACACACCTGTGGTCTACCTACATATTACCTGTCAGTCCTAACACACCTGTGGTCTATCTACATATTACCTGTACCTGTCCACCCTAACACACCTGTGGTCTACCTACATATTACCTGTACCTGTCCACCCTAACACACCTGTGGTCTACCTACATATTACCTGTCCATCCTAACACACCTGTGGTCTACCTACATATTACCTGTCCACCCTAACACACCTGTGGTCTACCTACATATTACCTGTCCATCCTAACACACCTGTGGTCTACCTACATATTACCTGTCAGTCCTAACACACCTGTGGTCTACCTACATATTACCTGTACCTGTCCATCCTAACACACCTGTGGTCTACCTACATATTACCTGTCCATCCTAACACACCTGTGGTCTACCTACATATTACCTGTCCATCCTAACACACCTGTGGTCTACCTACATATTACCTGTACCTGTCCATCCTAACACACCTGTGGTCTACCTACATATTACCTGTACCTGTCCACCCTAACACACCTGTGGTCTACCTACATATTACCTGTACCTGTCCATCCTAACACACCTGTGGTCTACCTACATATTACCTGTCCACCCTAACACACCTGTGGTCTACCTACATATTACCTGTACCTGTCCATCCCATCCTAACACACCTGTGGTCTACCTACATATTACCTGTCCAGCCTAACACACCTGTGGTCTACCTACATATTACCTGTACCTGTCCACCCTAACACACCTGTGGTCTACCTACATATTACCTGTACCTGTCCACCCTAACACACCTGTGGTCTACCTACATATTACCTGTACCTGTCCATCCTAACACACCTGTGGTCTACCTACATATTACCTGTACCTGTCCACCCTAACACACCTGTGGTCTACCTACATATTACCTGTACCTGTCCATCCTAACACACCTGTGGTCTACCTACATATTACCTGTACCTGTCCACCCTAACACACCTGTGGTCTACCTACATATTACCTGTCCATCCTAACACACCTGTGGTCTACCTACATATTACCTGTCCATCCTAACACACCTGTGGTCTACCTACATATTACCTGTCCATCCTAACACACCTGTGGTCTACCTACATATTACCTGTCCACCCTAACACACCTGTGGTCTACCTACATATTACCTGTCCATCCTAACACACCTGTGGTCTACCTACATATTACCTGTCCACCCTAACACACCTGTGGTCTACCTACATATTACCTGTCCACCCTAACACACCTGTGGTCTACCTACATATTACCTGTCCACCCTAACACACCTGTGGTCTACCTACATATTACCTGTACCTGTCCATCCTAACACACCTGTGGTCTACCTACATATTACCTGTCCATCCTAACACACCTGTGGTCTACCTACATATTACCTGTACCTGTCCATCCTAACACACCTGTGGTCTACCTACATATTACCTGTCCATCCTAACACACCTGTGGTCTACCTACATATTACCTGTACCTGTCCACCCTAACACACCTGTGGTCTACCTACATATTACCTGTCCACCCTAACACACCTGTGGTCTACCTACATAACATATTACCTGTACCTGTCCATCCTAACACACCTGTGGTCTACCTACATATTACCTGTACCTGTCCATCCTAACACACCTGTGGTCTACCTACATATTACCTGTACCTGTCCATCCTAACACACCTGTGGTCTACCTACATATTACCTGTACCTGTCCATCCTAACACACCTGTGGTCTACCTACATATTACCTGTCCACCCTAACACACCTGTGGTCTACCTACATATTACCTGTACCTGTCCACCCTAACACACATGTGGTCTACCTACATATTACCTGTACCTGTCCATCCTAACACACCTGTGGTCTACCTACATATTACCTGTACCTGTCCACCCTAACACACCTGTGGTCTACCTACATATTACCTGTACCTGTCCATCCTAACACACCTGTGGTCTACCTACATATTACCTGTACCTGTCCATCCTAACACACCTGTGGTTTACCTACATATTACCTGTACCTGTCCATCCTAACACACCTGTGGTCTACCTACATATTACCTGTCCACCCTAACACACATGTGGTCTACCTACATATTACCTGTCCACCCTAACACACCTGTGGTCTACCTTCATATTACCTGTACCTGTCCATCCTAACACACCTGTGGTCTACCTACATATTACCTGTACCTGTCCATCCTAACACACCTGTGGTCTACCTACATATTACCTGTCCATCCTAACACACCTGTGGTCTACCTACATATTACCTGTACCTGTCCATCCTAACACACCTGTGGTCTACCTACATATTACCTGTACCTGTCCACCCTAACACACCTGTGGTCTACCTACATATTACCTGTACCTGTCCATCCTAACACACCTGTGGTCTACCTACATATTACCTGTACCTGTCCATCCTAACACACCTGTGGTCTACCTACATATTACCTGTCCACCCTAACACACCTGTGGTCTACCTACCTACATATTACCTGTACCTGTCCACCCTAACACACCTGTGGTCTACCTACATATTACCTGTACCTGTCCATCCTAACACACCTGTGGTCTACCTACATATTACCTGTACCTGTCCATCCTAACACACCTGTGGTCTACCTACATATTACCTGTACCTGTCCATCCTAACACACCTGTGGTCTACCTACATATTACCTGTACCTGTCCATCCTAACACACCTGTGGTCTATCTACATATTACCTGTACCTGTCCATCCTAACACACCTGTGGTCTACCTACATATTACCTGTCCACCCTAACACACCTGTGGTCTACTTACATATTACCTGTACCTGTCCATCCTAACACACCTGTGGTCTACCTACATATTACCTGTCCACCCTAACACACCTGTGGTCTACCTACATATTACCTGTACCTGTCCATCCTAACACACCTGTGGTCTACCTACATATTACATATTACCTGTACCTGTCCATCCTAACACACCTGTGGTCTACCTACATATTACCTGTACCTGTCCATCCTAACACACCTGTGGTCTACCTACATATTACCTGTCCATCCTAACACACCTGTGGTCTATCTACATATTACCTGTACCTGTCCATCCTAACACACCTGTGGTCTACCTACATATTACCTGTCCACCCTAACACACCTGTGGTCTACTTACATATTACCTGTACCTGTCCATCCTAACACACCTGTGGTCTACCTACATATTACCTGTCCACCCTAACACACCTGTGGTCTACCTACATATTACCTGTACCTGTCCATCCTAACACACCTGTGGTCTACCTACATATTACCTGTACCTGTCCATCCTAACACACCTGTGGTCTACCTACATATTACCTGTACCTGTCCATCCTAACACACCTGTGGTCTACCTACATATTACCTGTCCACCCTCTAACACACCTGTGGTCTACCTACATATTACCTGTACCTGTCCATCCTAACACACCTGTGGTCTACCTACATATTACCTGTACCTGTCCATCCTAACACACCTGTGGTCTACCTACATATTACCTGTCCACCCTAACACACCTGTGGTCTATCTACATATTACCTGTACCTGTCCATCCTAACACACCTGTGGTCTACCTACATATTACCTGTCCATCCTAACACACCTGTGGTCTACCTACATATTACCTGTCCATCCTAACACACCTGTGGTCTACCTACATATTACCTGTACCTGTCCATCCTAACACACCTGTGGTCTACCTACATATTACCTGTACCTGTCCATCCTAACACACCTGTGGTCTACCTACATATTACCTGTACCTGTCCATCCTAACACACCTGTGGTGTGGTCTACCTACATATTACCTGTCCATCCTAACACACCTGTGGTCTACCTACATATTACCTGTACCTGTCCACCCTAACACACCTGTGGTCTACCTACATATTACCTGTACCTGTCCATCCTAACACACCTGTGGTCTACCTACATATTACCTGTACCTGTCCATCCTAACACACCTGTGGTCTACCTACATATTACCTGTACCTGTCCACCCTAACACACCTGTGGTCTATCTACATATTACCTGTACCTGTCCATCCTAACACACCTGTGGTCTACCTACATATTACCTGTCCACCCTAACACACCTGTGGTCTACCTACATATTACCTGTACCTGTCCATCCTAACACACCTGTGGTCTACCTACATATTACCTGTACCTGTCCATCCTAACACACCTGTGGTCTACCTACATATTACCTGTACCTGTCCATCCTAACACACCTGTGGTCTACCTACATATTACCTCTACCTGTCCATCCTAACACACCTGTGGTCTACCTACATATTACCTGTACCTGTCCATCCTAACACACCTGAATGAGAGAATGACAGAATGACAGAATTATGGAATAAAGGAATAACAGAATGATAGAATGACAGAACGACAGAATGACAGAATGACGGAATAAAGGAATAACAGAATAACAGAATAATAGAGTAACAGATTAACAGATTAAAAGAATAACAGAATAAAAGATTAACAGAATGTCAGGATAACAGAATGATAGAATGACAGAACAACAGAATAACAGAATAACACAATAACAGAATAACAGAAGAACCGGAATAAAATAATTAAAAAATAACAGAATGACAGAATAACAGAGTAACAGATTAACAGATTAACAGAATAACAGAACAACAGATTAACAGAATAACAGAATAACAGAATGACAGAATAACAGAATAACAGAATAACAGAATAACAGAATGACAGAATGACAGAAAAATAGAGTAACAGAATAACATAATGACAGAATGATGGAATAAAGGAATGACAGAATGACAGAATGACAGAATGACAGAATGACAGAATGACAGAATGACAGAAGAACAGAAGAACCGGAGTAAAATAATTACAAAATTACAGAATGACAGAATAACAGAATGGCAGAATGACAGAAAAAAAGAGTAACAGAATGACAGAATGATGGAATAAAGGAATAACAGATTGACAGAATAACAAAATGACAGAATAACATAATAAAAAAATAAAAAAATGACAGAATGACAGAATGATGGAATAAAGGAATAAAAGAATGACAGAATGACAGAACGACAGAATGATGGAATAAAGGAATAAAAGAATGACAGAATGACAGAATGACGGAGTAAAGAATGACAGAATGACAGAACGACAGAATGATGGAATAAAAGAATGACAGAATGACAGAACGACAGAATGATGGAATAAAGGAATAACAGAATGACAGAATGACAGAATGACAGATTGACGGAGTAAAGGAATAACAGAATAACAGAATGACAGAGTAATAGAGTAACAGAATAACAGAATGACAGAAGGACAGAATGACAGAATGACGGAATAACAGAATGAAAGAATAACAGAATAAAAGAATAACAGAATGACAGAATGACAGAATGACAGAATGACAGAATGACAGAATAACAGAAGAACAGAAGAACAGGAGTAAAATAATTACAAAATTACAGAATGACAGAATAACAGAATGGCAGAATGACAGAAAAAAAGAGTAACAAAATGACAGAATGATGGAATAAAGGAATAACAGATTGACAGAATAACAAAATGACAGAATAACATAATATTTTTTTTTTTATGACAGAATGACAGAATGATGGAATAAAGGAATAAAATAATGACAGAATGACAGAACGACAGAATGATGGAATAAAGGAATAAAAGAATGACAGAATGATGGAATAAAGAATGACAGAATGACAGAATGACAGAATGATGGAATAAAAGAATGACAGAATGACAGAACGACAGAATGATGGAATAAAGGAATAACAGAATGACAGAATGACAGAATGACAGAATGACAGATTGACGGAGTAAAGGAATAACAGAATAACAGAATGACAGAGTAATAGAGTAACAGAATAACAGAATGACAGAAGGACAGAATGACAGAATGACGGAATAAAGGAATAACAGAATAACAGAATAATAGAGTAACAGATTAACAGATTAAAATAATAACAGAATAAAAGATTAACAGAATGTCAGGATAACAGAATGATAGAATGACAGAATGACAGAATGACAGAATGACAGAACAACAGAATAACACAATAACACAATAACAGAATAACAGAAGAACCGGAATAAAATAATTACAAAATAACAGAATGACAGAATAACAGAGTAACAGAGTAACAGATTAACAGAATAACAGAACAACAGATTAACAGAATAACAGAATAACAGAATGATAGAATAACAGAATAACAGAATAACAGAATGACAGAATGACAGAAAAATAGAGTAACAGAATAACATAATGACAGAATGATGGAATAAAGGAATAACAGAATGACAGAATGACAGAATGACAGAATGACAGAATGACAAAATGACGGAAGAAAGGAATAACAGAATAATAAAATAACAGGACAAGAGAATAACAGAATAACAGACTAACAGAAGAACCGGAATAACATAATAACAGAATGTCAGGATAACAGAAGAACAGAAGAACCGGAATAAAATAAATACAAAATAACAGAATGACAGAACAACAGAATAACAGAATAACAGAATAACAATATAACAGAATGACAGAATAACAGAATAAAAGAATAACAGAATGACAGAATGACAGAATGACAGAATAACAGAATAACAGAAGAACAGAAGAACCGGAGTAAAATAATTACAAAATTACAGAATGACAGAATAACAGAATGGCAGAATGACAGAAAAAAGAGTAACAGAATGACAGAATGATGGAATAAATGAATAACAGATTGACAGAATAACAGAATGACAGAATAACATAATAAAAAAATAAAAAAATGACAGAATGACAGAATGATGGAATAAAGGAATAAAAGAATGACAGAATCACAGAACGACAGAATGATGGAATAAAGGAATAAAAGAATGACAGAATGACAGAATGATGGAATAAAGGAATAAAAGAATGACAGAATGACAGAATGATGGAATAAAAGAATGACAGAATGACAGAACGACAGAATGATGGAATAAAGGAATAACAGAATGACAGAATGATGGAATAAAAGAATGACAGAATGACAGAACGACAGAATGATGGAATAAAGGAATAACAGAATGACAGAATGACAGAATGACAGAATGACAGATTGACGGAGTAAAGGAATAACAGAACAACAGAATGACAGAGTAATAGAGTAACAGAATAACAGAATGACAGAAGGACAGAAGGACAGAATGACGGAATAACAGAATGACAGAATAACAGAATAAAAGAATAACAGAATGACAGAATGACAGAATGACAGAATGACAGAAGAACAGAAGAACAGAAGAACCGGAGTAAAATAATTACAAAATTACAGAATGACAGAATAACAGAATGGCAGAATGACAGAAAAAAAAGTAACAGAATGACAGAATGATGGAATAAAGGAATAACAGATTGACAGAATAACAAAATGACAGAATAACATAATAAAAAAATTAAAAAATGACAGAATGACAGAATGATGGAATAAAGGAATAACAGAATGACAGAATGACAGAATGACAGATTGACGGAGTAAAGGAATAACAGAATAACAGAATGACAGAGTAATAGAGTAACAGAATAACAGAATGACAGAAGGACAGAATGACAGAATGACGGAATAAAGGAATAACAGAATAACAGAATAATAGAGTAACAGATTAACAGATTAAAATAATAACAGAATAAAAGATTAACAGAATGTCAGGATAACAGAATGATAGAATGACAGAATGACAGAATGACAGAACAACCAAATAACAGAATAACACAATAACAGAATAACCGAAGAACCGGAATAAAATAATTACAAAATAACAGAATGACAGAATAACAGAGTAACAGATTAACAGATTAACAGAATAACAGAACAACAGATTAACAGAATAACAGAATAACAGAATGACAGAATAACAGAATAACAGAATGACAGAATGACAGAAAAATAGAGTAACAGAATAACATAATGACAGAATGATGGAATAAAGGAATAACAGAATGACAGAATGACAGAATGACAGAATGACAAAATGACGGAAGAAAGGAATAACAGAATAATAAAATAACAGGACAAGAGAATAACAGAATAACAGACTAACAGAAGAACCGGAATAACATAATAACAGAATGTCAGGATAACAGAAGAACAGAAGAACCGGAATAAAATAAATACAAAATAACAGAATGACAGAACAACAGAATAACAGAATAACAGAATGACGGAATAACAGAATGACAGAACGACAGAATGATGGAATAAAAGAATGACAGAATGACAGAACGACAGAATGATGGAATAAAGGAATAACAGAATGACAGAATGACAGAATGACAGATTGACGGAGTAAAGGAATAACAGAATAACAGAATGACAGAGTAATAGAGTAACAGAATAACAGAATGACAGAAGGACAGAATGACAGAATAACAGAATGACAGAATGACAGAATAACAGAATAAAAGAATAACAGAAGAACAGAAGAACCGGAGTAAAATAATTACAAAATTACAGAATGACAGAATAACAGAATGGCAGAATGACAGAAAAAAAGAGTAACAGAATGACAGAATGATGGAATAAAGGAATAACAGATTGACAGAATAACAAAATGACAGAATAACATAATTAAAAAATTAAAAAATGACAGAATGACAGAATGATGGAATAAAGGAATAAAAGAATGACAGAATGACAGAACGACAGAATGATGGAATAAAGGAATAAAAGAATGACAGAATGATGGAATAAAGAATGACAGAATGACAGAACGACAGAATGATGGAATAAAAGAATGACAGAATGACAGAACGACAGAATAATGGAATAAAGGAATAACAGAATGACAGAATGACAGAATGACAGATTGACGGAGTAAAGGAATAACAGAATAACAGAATGACAGAGTAATAGAGTAACAGAATAACAGAATGACAGAAGGACAGAATGACAGAATGACGGAATAACAGAATGAAAGAATAACAGAATAAAAGAATAAAAGAATGACAGAATGACAGAATGACAGAATGACAGAATGACAGAATGACAGAAGAACAGAAGAACAGAAGAACAGAAGAACAGAAGAA
>CM062502.1:872653-912653 GCA_031479575.1 Coregonus ussuriensis
TGTAACACTCCATCTAGACTACTGTAACACTCCATCTAGACTACTGTAACACTCCATCTAGACTACTGTAACACTCCATTCTAGACTACTGTAACACTCCATCTAGACTCTGTAACATCATCTAGACTACTGTAACACTCCATCTAGGACTACTGTAACTCCACTCCATCTAGACTACTGTAACACTCCATCTAGACTACTGTAACACTCCATCTAGACTACTGTAACACTCCATCTAGACTACTGTAACACTCCATCTAGACTACTGTAACACTCCATCTAGACTACTGTAACACTCCATCTAGACTACTGTAACACTCCATCTAGACTACTGTAACACTCCCATCTAGACTACTGTAACACTCCATCTAGACTACTGTAACACTCTCCATCTAGACTACTGTAACACTCCATCTAGACTACTGTAAACACTCATCTAGACTACTGTAACACTCCATCTAGACTACTGTAACACTCCATCTAGACTACTGTAACACTCCATCTAGACTACTGTAACACTCCATCTAGACTACTGTAACACTCCATCTAGACTACTGTAAACACTCCATCTAGACTACTGTAACACTCCATCTAGACTACTGTAACACTCCATCTAGACTACTGTAACACTCCATCTAGACTACTGTAACACTCCATCTAGACTACTGTAACACTCCATCTAGACTACTGTAACACACTCCATCTAGACTACTGTAACACACTCCATCTAGACTACTGTAACACTCCATCTAGACTACTGTAACACTCCATCTAGACTACTGTAACACTCCATCTAGACTACTGTAACACTCCATCTAGACTACTGTAACACTCCATCTAGACTACTGTAACACTCCATCTAGACTACTGTAACACTCCATCTAGACTACTGTAACACTCCATCTAGACTACTGTAACACTCCATCTAGACTACTGTAACACTCCATCTAGACTACTGTAACACTCCATCTAGACTACTGTAACACTCCATCTAGACTACTGTAACACTCCATCTAGACTACTGTAACACTCCATCTAGACTACTGAACACTCCATCTAGACTACTGTAACACTCCATCTAGACTACTGTAACACTCTCCATCTAGACTACTGTAACACTCCATCTAGACTACTGTAACACTCCATCTAGACTACTGTAACACTCCATCTAGACTACTGTAACACTCCATCTAGACTACTGTAACACTCCATCTAGACTACTGTAAACACTCCATCTAGACTACTGTAACACTCCATCTAGACTACTGTAAACACTCCATCTAGACTACTGTAACACTCCATCTAGACTACTGTAACACTCCATCTAGACTACTGTAACACTCCATCTAGACTACTGTAACACTCCATCTAGACTACTGTAACACTCCATCTAGACTACTGTAACACTCCATCTAGACTACTGTAACACTCCATCTAGACTACTGTAACACTCCATCTAGACTACTGTAACACTCCATCTAGACTACTGTAACACTCCATCTAGACTACTGTAACACTCCATCTAGACTACTGTAACACTCCATCTAGACTACTGTAACACTCCATCTAGACTACTGTAACACTCCATCTAGACTACTGTAACACTCCATCTAGACTACTGTAAACACTCCATCTAGACTACTGTAACACTCCATCTAGACTACTGTAACACTCCATCTAGACTACTGTAACACTCCATCTAGACTACTGTAACACTCCATCTAGACTACTGTAACACTCTCCATCTAGACTACTGTAACACTCCATCTAGACTACTGTAACACTCCATCTAGACTACTGTAACACTCTCCATCTAGACTACTGTAACACTCTCCATCTAGACTACTGTAACACTCTCCATCTAGACTACTGTAACACTCCATCTAGACTACTGTAACACTCCATCTAGACTACTGTAACACTCCATCTAGACTACTGTAACACTCCATCTAGACTACTGTAACACTCCATCTAGACTACTGTAACACTCCATCTAGACTACTGTAACACTCTCCATCTAGACTACTGTAACACTCCATCTAGACTACTGTAACACTCCATCTAGACTACTGTAACACTCCATCTAGACTACTGTAACACTCCATCTAGACTACTGTAACACTCCCCATCTAGACTACTGTAACACTCCATCTAGACTACTGTAACACTCCATCTAGACTACTGTAACACTCCATCTAGACTACTGTAACACTCCATCTAGACTACTGTAACACTCCATCTAGACTACTGTAACACTCTCCATCTAGACTACTGTAACACTCCATCTAGACTACTGTAACACTCTCCATCTAGACTACTGTAACACTCCATCTAGACTACTGTAACACTCTCCATCTAGACTACTGTAACACTCCATCTAGACTACTGTAACACTCCATCTAGACTACTGTAACACTCTCCATCTAGACTACTGTAACACTCCATCTAGACTACTGTAACACTCCATCTAGACTACTGTAACACTCCATCTAGACTACTGCTACTGTCAACACTCTCCCATCTAGACTACTGTAACACACTCCATCTAGACTACTGTAACACTCTCCATCTTGACTACTGTAACACCCTCCATCTAGACTACTGTAACACTCCATCTAGACTACTTGAAACACTCCATCTAGACTACTGTAACACTCCATCTAGACTACTGTAACACTCCATCTAGACTACTGTAACACTCCCATCATAGACTACTGTAACACTCCTCCATCTAGACTACTGTAACACTCCATCTAGACTACTGATAACACTCCATCCTAGACTACTGTAACACTCCATCTAGACTACTGGAACACTCTCCATCTAGACTACTGTAACACTCCATCTAGACAACTGTAACACTCCCATCTAGACTACTGTAACACTCTCATCTAGAACTACTGTAACACTCTCCATCTAGACTACTGTAACACTCCATCTAGGACTACTGTAACACTCCATCTAGACTACTGTAACCTCCATCTAGACTACTGTAACACTCACTCCTCTAGACTACTGTAACACTCCATCTAGACTACTGTAACACTCCATCTAGACTATGTAACACTCCTCATCTAGACTTACGTAACACACTCCATCTAGACTACTGTAACACTACATCTAGACTACTGTAACACTCCCATCTAGACTACTGTAAACACTCCATCTAGAACTACTTGTAACACTCTCCATCTAGACTACTGTAACACTCCCATCTAGACTACTGTTACACTCATCTAGACTACTGTAACACTCCATCTAGACTACTGGTAACACTCCATCTGAGACTACTGTAACACCTCCATCTAGACTACTGTAACACTCCATCTAGACTACTGTAACACTCATCTAGACTACTGTAACACTCCATCTAGACTACTGTAACACTCCATCTAGACTACTGTAACACTCCAATCTAGACTACTGTAACATCCATCTAGACTACTGTAACACTCCATCTAGACTACTGTAACACTCCATCTAGACTACTGTAACACTCCCTACTGGAACACTCTCCATCTAGACTACTGTAAACACTCCCATCTAGACCTACTGTAACACTCCATCTAGACTACTGTAACACTCCACTAGACTACTGTAACACTCCATCTAGACTACTGTACACTCCATCTAGACTACTGTAAACACTCCATCTAGACTACTGTAACACTCCATCTAGACTACTGTAACACTCTCCATCTAGACTACTGTAACACACTCCATCTAGACTACTGTAACAACTCCATCTAGACTACTGTAAACACTCCATCTAGACTACTGTAACACTCCATCTAGACTACTGTAACACTCATCTAGACTACTGGAACACTCTCAATCTAGAATACTGTAACACTCCATCTAGACCTACTGTAACACTCTCCCTCTAGACTACTGTAACACTCCATCTAGACTACAGTAACACTCCATCTAGACTACTGTAACACTCTCCATCTAGACTACTGTAACACCTCCATCTAGCTACTGTAACACTCCATCTAGACACTCCATCTAGACTACTGTAACACCTCCATCTAGACTACTGTAACACTCCATCTAGACTACTGTAACACTCCATCTAGACTAACTGTAACACTCCATCTAGACTAACTGTAACACTCCATCTAGACTACTGTAACACTCCATCTAGACTACTGTAACACTCCATCTAGACTACTGTAACATCTCCATCTAGACTACTGTAACACTCTCCATCTAGACTACAGTAACACTCTCCATCTAGACTACAGTACACACTCCATCTAGACTACTGTAACACTCTCCATCTAGACTACTGTAACACTCCATCTAGACTACTGTAACACTCCATCTAGACCTACTGTAACACACTCCATCTAGACTACTGTAACACTCCCATCTAGACTACTGTAACACTCCATCTAGACTACTGTAACACTCCATCTAGACTACTGTAACACTCCATCTAGACTACTGTAACACTCCATCTAGACTACTGTAACACTCCATCTAGACTACTGTAACCATCTAGACTACTGTAACACTCCATCTAGACTACTGTAACACTCCATCTAGACTACTGTAACACTCTCCATCTAGACTACTGTAACACTCCATCTAGACTACTGTAACACTCTCCATCTAGACTACTGTAACACTCCATCTAGACTACTGTAACACACTCCATCTAGACTACTGTAACACTCCATCTAGACTACTGTAACACTCCATCTAGACTACTGTAACACTCCATCTAGACTACTGTAACACTCCATCTAGACTACTGTAACACTCTCCATCTAGACTACTGTAACACTCTCCATCTAGACTACTGTAACACTCCATCTAGACTACTGTAACACTCCATCTAGACTACTGTAACACTCCATCTAGACTACTGTAACACTCTCCATCTAAGACTACTGTAACACTCCATCTAGACTACTGTAACACTCCATCTAGACTACTGTAACACTCCATCTAGACTACTGTAACACTCCATCTAGACTACTGTAACACTCCATCCATCTAGACTACTGTAACACTCTCATCTAGACTACTGTAACACTCTCCATCTAGACTACTGTAACACTCCATCTAGACTACTGTAACACTCCATCTAGACTACTGTAACACTCCATCTAGACTACTGTAACACTCCATCTAGACTACTGTAACACTCCATCTAGACTACTGTAACACTCCATCTAGACTACTGTAACACTCTCCATCTAGACTACTGTAACACTCCATCTAGACTACTGTAACACTCCATCTAGACTACTGTAACACCTCCATCTAGACTACTGTAACACTCCATCTAGACTACTGTAACACTCCATCTAGACTACTGTAACACTCCATCTAGACTACTGTAACACTCTCCATCTAGACTACTGTAACACTCCATCTAGACTACTGTAACACTCCATCTAGACTACTGTAACACTCCATCTAGACTACTGTAACACTCCATCTAGACTACTGTAACACTCCATCTAGACTACTGTAACACTCCAGACTACTGTAACACTCCATCTAGACTACTGTAACACTCCATCTAGACTACTGTAACACTCTCCATCTAGACTACTGTAACACTCTCCATCTAGACTACTGTAACACTCCATCTAGACTACTGTAACACTCCATCTAGACTACTGTAACACTCTCCATCTAGACTACTGTAACACTCCATCTAGACTACTGTAACACTCCATCTAGACTACTGTAACACTCCATCTAGACTACTGTAACACTCCCATCTAGACTACTGTAACACTCTCCATCTAGACTACTGTAACACTCCATCAAGACTACTGTAAACACTCCATCTAGACTACTGTAACACTCCATCTAGACTACTGTAACACTCTCCATCTAGACTACTGTAACACTCCATCTAGACTACTGTAACACTCCATCTAGACTACTGTAACACTCCATCTAGACTACTGTAACACTCTCCATCTAGACTACTGTAACACTCTCCATCTAGACTACTGTAACACTCCATCTAGAAGACTACTGTAACACTCCATCTAGGACTACTGTAACACTCCCATCTAGACTACTGTAACACTCCATCTAGACTACTGTAACACTCCATCTAGACTACTGTAACACTCCCATCTAGACTACTGTAACACTCCATCTAGACTACTGTAACACTCCATCTAGACTACTGTAACACTCCATCTAGACTACTGTAACACTCCATCTAGACTACTGTAACACTCCATCTAGACTACTGTAACACTCCATCTAGACTACTGTAACACTCCATCTAGACTACTGTAACACTCCATCTAGACTACTGTAACACTCCATCTAGACTACTGTAACACTCCCCATCTAGACTACTGTAACACTCCATCTAGACTACTGTAACACTCCATCTAGACTACTGTAACACTCCATCTAGACTACTGTAACACTCCATCCAGACTACTGTAACACTCCCATCTAGACTACTGTAACACTCCATCTAGACTACTGTAACACTCCATCTAGACTACTGTATAACACTCCATCTAGACTACTGTAACACTCCATCTAGACTACTGTAACACTCCATCTAGACTACTGTAACACTCTCCATCTAGACTACTGTAACACTCCATCTAGACTACTGTAACACTCCATCTAGACTACTGTAACACTCTCCATCTAGACTACTGTAACACTCCATCTAGACTACTGTAACACTCCATCTAGACTACTGTAACACTCCATCTAGACTACTGTAACACTCTCCATCTAGACTACTGTAACACTCCATCTAGACTACTGTAACACTCCATCTAGACTACTGTAACACTCCATCTAGACTACTGTAACACTCCCCATCTAGACTACTGTAACACCTCCATCTAGACTACTGTAACACTCCATCTAGACTACTGTAACACTCCATCTAGACTACTGTAACACTCTCATCTAGACTACTGTAACACTCCATCTAGACTACTGTAACACCTCCATCTAGACTACTGTAACACTCCATCTAGACTACTGTAACACAACACTCCATCTAGACTACTGTAACACTCCCATCTAGACTACTGTAACACTCCATCTAGACTACTGTAACACTCCATCTAGACTACTGTAACACTCCATCTAGACTACTGTAACACTCCATCTAGACTACTGTAACACTCCCATCTAGGACTACTGTAACACTCCATCTAGACTACTGTAACACTCCATCTAGACTACTGTAACACTCCATCTAGACTACTGTAACACTCCATCTAGACTACTGTAACACTCCATCTAGACTACTGTAACACTCCATCTAGACTACTGTAACACTCCATCTAGACTACTGTAACACTCCATCTAGACTACTGTAACACTCTCATCTAGACTACTGTAACACTCCATCTAGACTACTGTAACACTCCATCTAGACTACTGTAACACTCCATCTAGACTACTGTAACACTCCATCTAGACTACTGTAACACTCCATCTAGACTACTGTAACACTCTCCATCTAGACTACTGTAACACTCTCTATCTAGACTACTGTAACACTCCATCTAGACTACTGTAACACTCTCCATCTAGACTACTGTAACACTCCATCTAGACTACTGTAACACTCCATCTAGACTACTGTAACACTCTCCATCTAGACTACTGTAACACTCCATCTAGACTACTGTAACACTCCATCTAGACTACTGTAACACTCCATCTAGACTACTGTAACACTCCATCTAGACTACTGTAACACTCCATCTAGACTACTGTAACACTCCATCTAGACTACTGTAACACTCCATCTAGACTACTGTAACACTCCATCTAGACTACTGTAACACTCCATCTAGACTACTGTAACACTCCATCTAGACTACTGTAACACTCCATCTAGACTACTGTAACACTCTCCATCTAGACTACTGTAACACTCCATCTAGACTACTGTAACACTCCATCTAGACTACTGTAACACTCCATCTAGACTACTGTAACACTCCATCTAGACTACTGTAACACTCCATCTAGACTAGACTACTGTAACACTCCATCTAGACTACTGTAACACTCCATCTAGACTACTGTAACACTCCATCTAGACTACTGTAACACTCCATCTAGACTACTGTAACACTCTCATCTAGACTACTGTAACACTCCATCTAGACTACTGTAACACTCCATCTAGACTACTGTAACACTCCATCTAGACTACTGTAACACCTCCATCTAGACTACTGTAACACTCCATCTAGACTACTGTAACACTCCATCTAGACTACTGTAACACTCCATCTAGACTACTGTAACACTCCATCTAGACTACTGTAACACTCCATCTAGACTACTGTAACACTCCATCTAGACTACTGTAACACTCCATCTAGACTACTGTAACACTCTCCATCTAGACTACTGTAACACTCCATCTAGACTACTGTAACACTCCATCTAGACTACTGTAACACTCCATCTAGACTACTGTAACACTCCATCTAGACTACTGTAACACTCCCATCTAGACTACTGTTCCATCTAGACTACTGTAACACTCCATCTAGACTACTGTAACACTCCATCTAGACTACTGTAACACTCCATCTAGACTACTGTAACACTCCATCTAGACTACTGTAACACTCTCCATCTAGACTACTGTAACACTCTCCATCTAGACTACTGTAACACTCTCCATCTAGACTACTGTAACACTCCATCTAGACTACTGTAACACTCCATCTAGACTACTGTAACACTCCATCTAGACTACTGTAACACTCCATCTAGACTACTGTAACACTCTCCATCTAGACTACTGTAACACTCCATCTAGACTACTGTAACACTCCATCTAGACTACTGTAACACTCCATCTAGACTACTGTAACACTCCATCTAGACTACTGTAACACTCCATCTAGACTACTGTAACACTCCATCTAGACTACTGTAACACTCCATCTAGACTACTGTAACACTCCATCTAGACTACTGTAACACTCCATCTAGACTACTGTAACACTCCATCTAGTCTAGACTACTGTAACACTCCATCTAGACTACTGTAACACTCCATCTAGACTACTGTAACACTCCATCTAGACTACTGTAACACTCCATCTAGACTACTGTAACACTCCATCTAGACTACTGTAACACTCCATCTAGACTACTGTAACTCTCCATCTAGACTACTGTAACACTCTCCATCTAGACTACTGTAACACTCCATCTAGACTACTGTAACACTCCATCTAGACTACTGTAACACTCCATCTAGACTACTGTAACACTCCATCTAGACTACTGTAACACTCCATCTAGACTACTGTAACACTCCATCTAGACTACTGTAACACTCCATCTAGACTACTGTAACACTCCATCTAGACTACTGTAACACTCCATCTAGACTACTGTAACACTCCATCTAGACTACTGTAACACTCCATCTAGACTACTGTAACACTCCATCTAGACTACTGTAACACTCCATCTAGACTACTGTAACACTCCATCTAGACTACTGTACTGTAACACTCCATCTAGACTACTGTAACACTCCATCTAGACTACTGTAACACTCCATCTAGACTACTGTAACACTCCATCTAGACTACTGTAACACTCCATCTAGACTACTGTAACACTCCATCTAGACTACTGTAACACTCCATCTAGACTACTGTAACACTCCATCTAGACTACTGTAACACTCCATCTAGACTACTGTAACACTCCATCTAGACTACTGTAACACTCCATCTAGACTACTGTAACACTCCATCTAGACTACTGTAACACCTCCATCTAGACTACTGTAACACTCCATCTAGACTACTGTAACACTCCATCTAGACTACTGTAACACTCCATCTAGACTACTGTAACACTCTCATCTAGACTACTGTAACACTCCATCTAGACTACTGTAACACTCCATCTAGACTACTGTAACACTCCATCTAGACTACTGTAACACTCCATCTAGACTACTGTAACACTCCATCTAGACTACTGTAACACTCCCCATCTAGACTACTGTAACACTCCCCATCTAGACTACTGTAACACTCCCCATCTAGACTACTGTAACACTCCATCTAGACTACTGTAACACTCCATCTAGACTACTGTAACACTCCATCTAGACTACTGTAACACTCCATCTAGACTACTGTAACACTCCATCTAGACTACTGTAACACTCCATCTAGACTACTGTAACACTCCATCTAGACTACTGTAACACTCCATCTAGACTACTGTAACACTCCATCTAGACTACTGTAACACTCTCCTCTAGACTACTGTAACACTCTCCATCTAGACTACTGTAACACTCCATCTAGACTACTGTAACACTCCATCTAGACTACTGTAACACTCCATCTAGACTACTGTAACACTCCATCTAGACTACTGTAACACTCCATCTAGACTACTGTAACACTCCCATCTAGACTACTGTAACACTCCATCTAGACTACTGTAACACTCCCATCTAGACTACTGTAACACTCCATCTGACTACTGTAACACTCCATCTAGACTACTGTAACACTCCATCTAGACTACTGTAACACTCCATCTAGACTACTGTAACACTCCATCTAGACTACTGTAACACTCCATCTAGACTACTGTAACACTCCATCTAGACTACTGTAACACTCCATCTAGACTACTGTAACACTCCATCTAGACTACTGTAACACTCTCCATCTAGACTACTGTAACACTCTCCATCTAGACTACTGTAACACTCTCCATCTAGACTACTGTAACACTCCATCTAGACTACTGTAACACTCCATCTAGACTACTGTAACACTCCATCTAGACTACTGTAACACTCCATCTAGACTACTGTAACACTCCATCTAGACTACTGTAACACTCTCCATCTAGACTACTGTAACACTCTCCATCTAGACTACTGTAACACTCCATCTAGACTACTGTAACACTCCATCTAGACTACTGTAACACTCCATCTAGACTACTGTAACACTCCATCTAGACTACTGTAACACTCCATCTAGACTACTGTAACACTCCATCTAGACTACTGTAACACTCTCCATCTAGACTACTGTAACACTCTCCATCTAGACTACTGTAACACTCTCCATCTAGACTACTGTAACACTCCATCTAGACTACTGTAACACTCCATCTAGACTACTGTAACACTCCATCTAGACTACTGTAACACTCCATCTAGACTACTGTAACACTCCATCTAGACTACTGTAACACTCCATCTAGACTACTGTAACACTCTCCATCTAGACTACTGTAACACTCCATCTAGACTACTGTAACACTCCATCTAGACTACTGTAACACTCCATCTAGACTACTGTAACACTCCATCTAGACTACTGTAACACTCCATCTAGACTACTGTAACACTCCATCTAGACTACTGTAACACTCCATCTAGACTACTGTAACACTCCATCTAGACTACTGTAACACTCCATCTAGACTACTGTAACACTCCATCTAGACTACTGTAACACTCCACTCCATCTAGACTACTGTAACACTCCATCTAGACTACTGTAACACTCCATCTAGACTACTGTAACACTCCATCTAGACTACTGTAACACTCCATCTAGACTACTGTAACACTCCATCTAGACTACTGTAACACTCTCCATCTAGACTACTGTAACACTCCATCTAGACTACTGTAACACTCCATCTAGACTACTGTAACACTCCATCTAGACTACTGTAACACTCCATCTAGACTACTGTAACACTCCATCTAGACTACTGTAACACTCCATCTAGACTACTGTAACACTCCATCTAGACTACTGTAACACTCCATCTAGACTACTGTAACACTCTCCATCTAGACTACTGTAACACTCCATCTAGACTACTGTAACACTCCATCTAGACTACTGTAACACTCCATCTAGACTACTGTAACACTCCATCTAGACTACTGTAACACTCCATCTAGACTACTGTAACACTCCATCTAGACTACTGTAACACTCCATCCATCTAGACTACTGTAACACTCCATCTAGACTACTGTAACACTCCATCTAGACTACTGTAACACTCCATCTAGACTACTGTAACACTCCATCTAGACTACTGTAACACTCCATCTAGACTACTGTAACACTCCATCTAGACTACTGTAACACTCCATCTAGACTACTGTAACACTCCATCTAGACTACTGTAACACTCCATCTAGACTACTGTAACACTCCATCTAGACTACTGTAACACTCCATCTAGACTACTGTAACACTCCATCTAGACTACTGTAACACTCCATCTAGACTACTGTAACACTCCATCTAGACTACTGTAACACTCCATCTAGACTACTGTAACACTCCATCTAGACTACTGTAACACTCCATCTAGACTACTGTAACACTCCATCTAGACTACTGTAACACTCCATCTAGACTACTGTAACACTCTCCATCTAGACTACTGTAACACTCCATCTAGACTACTGTAACACTCCATCTAGACTACCTACTGTAACACTCCATCTAGACTACTGTAACACTCCATCTAGACTACTGTAACACTCCATCTAGACTACTGTAACACTCCATCTAGACTACTGTAACACTCCATCTAGACTACTGTAACACTCCATCTAGACTACTGTAACACTCCATCTAGACTACTGTAACACTCTCCATCTAGACTACTGTAACACTCCATCTAGACTACTGTAACACTCCATCTAGACTACTGTAACACTCCATCTAGACTACTGTAACACTCCATCTAGACTACTGTAACACTCCATCTAGACTACTGTAACACTCCATCTAGACTACTGTAACACTCTCCATCTAGACTACTGTAACACTCCATCTAGACTACTGTAACACTCCATCTAGACTACTGTAACACTCCATCTAGACTACTGTAACACTCCATCTAGACTACTGTAACACTCCCATCTAGACTACTGTAACACTCCATCTAGACTACTGTAACACTCCATCTAGACTACTGTAACATAACACTCCATCTAGACTACTGTAACACTCCATCTAGACTACTGTAACACTCCATCTAGACTACTGTAACACTCCATCTAGACTACTGTAACACTCCATCTAGACTACTGTAACACTCCATCTAGACTACTGTAACACTCCATCTAGACTACTGTAACACTCCATCTAGACTACTGTAACACTCCATCTAGACTACTGTAACACTCCATCTAGACTACTGTAACACTCCATCTAGACTACTGTAACACTCCATCTAGACTACTGTAACACTCCATCTAGACTACTGTAACACTCCATCTAGACTACTGTAACACTCCATCTAGACTACTGTAACACTCCATCTAGACTACTGTAACACTCCATCTAGACTACTGTAACACTCCCATCTAGACTACTGTAACACTCCATCTAGACTACTGTAACACTCCATCTAGACTACTGTAACACTCCATCTAGACTACTGTAACACTCCATCTAGACTACTGTAACACTCTCCACTCCATCTAGACTACTGTAACACTCCATCTAGACTACTGTAACACTCCATCTAGACTACTGTAACACTCCATCTAGACTACTGTAACACTCCATCTAGACTACTGTAACACTCCATCTAGACTACTGTAACACTCCATCTAGACTACTGTAACACTCCATCTAGACTACTGTAACACTCCATCTAGACTACTGTAACACTCCATCTAGACTACTGTAACACTCCATCTAGACTACTGTAACACTCCATCTAGACTACTGTAACACTCCATCTAGACTACTGTAACACTCCATCTAGACTACTGTAACACTCCATCTAGACTACTGTAACACTCCATCTAGACTACTGTAACACTCCATCTAGACTACTGTAACACTCCATCTAGACTACTGTAACACTCCATCTAGACTACTGTAACACTCCATCTAGACTACTGTAACACTCCATCTAGACTACTGTAACACTCCATCTAGACTACTGTAACACTCCATCTCATCTAGACTACTGTAACACTCCATCTAGACTACTGTAACACTCCATCTAGACTACTGTAACACTCCATCTAGACTACTGTAACACTCCATCTAGACTACTGTAACACTCCATCTAGACTACTGTAACACTCCATCTAGACTACTGTAACACTCCATCTAGACTACTGTAACACTCCATCTAGACTACTGTAACACTCCATCTAGACTACTGTAACACTCCATCTAGACTACTGTAACACTCCATCTAGACTACTGTAACACTCCATCTAGACTACTGTAACACTCCATCTAGACTACTGTAACACTCCATCTAGACTACTGTAACACTCCATCTAGACTACTGTAACACTCCATCTAGACTACTGTAACACTCCATCTAGACTACTGTAACACTCCATCTAGACTACTGTAACACTCCATCTAGACTACTGTAACACTCCATCTAGACTACTGTAACACTCCATCTAGACTACTGTAACACTCCATCTAGACTACTGTAACACTCCATCTAGACTACTGTAACACTCCATCTAGACTACTGTAACACTCCATCTAGACTACTGTAACACTCCATCTAGACTACTGTAACACTCCATCTAGACTACTGTAACACTCTCCATCTAGACTACTGTAACACTCCATCTAGACTACTGTAACACTCCATCTAGACTACTGTAACACTCCATCTAGACTACTGTAACACTCCCATCTAGACTACTGTAACACTCCATCTAGACTACTGTAACACTCCATCTAGACTACTGTAACACTCCATCTAGACTACTGTAACACTCCATCTAGACTACTGTAACACTCCATCTAGACTACTGTAACACTCCATCTAGACTACTGTAAACACTCCATCTAGACTACTGTAACACTCCATCTAGACTACTGTAACACTCCATCTAGACTACTGTAACACTCCATCTAGACTACTGTAACACTCCATCTAGACTACTGTAACACTCCATCTAGACTACTGTAACACTCCATCCATCTAGACTACTGTAACACTCCATCTAGACTACTGTAACACCTCCATCTAGACTACTGTAACACTCCATCTAGACTACTGTAACACTCTCCATCTAGACTACTGTAACACTCCCATCTAGACTACTGTAACACTCCATCTAGACTACTGTAACACTCCATCTAGACTACTGTAACACTCCATCTAGACTACTGTAACACTCCATCTAGACTACTGTAACACTCCATCTAGACTACTGTAACACTCCATCTAGACTACTGTAACACTCCATCTAGACTACTGTAACACTCCATCTAGACTACTGTAACACTCCATCTAGACTACTTTAACACTCCATCTAGACTACTGTAACACTCCATCTAGACTACTGTAACACTCCCCATCTAGACTACTGTAACACTCCATCTAGACTACTGTAACACTCCATCTAGACTACTGTAACACTCTCCATCTAGACTACTGTAACACTCCATCTAGACTACTGTAACACTCCATCTAGACTAGACTACTGTAACACTCCATCTAGACTACTGTAACACTCCATCTAGACTACTGTAACACTCCATCTAGACTACTGTAACACTCTCCATCTAGACTACTGTAACACTCTCCATCTAGACTACTGTAACACTCCATCTAGACTACTGTAACACTCCATCTAGACTACTGTAACACTCCATCTAGACTACTGTAACACTCCATCTAGACTACTGTAACACTCCATCTAGACTACTGTAACACTCCATCTAGACTACTGTAACACTCCATCTAGACTACTGTAACACTCCATCTAGACTACTGTAACACTCCATCTAGACTACTGTAACACTCCATCTAGACTACTGTAACACTCCATCTAGACTACTGTAACACTCCATCTAGACTACTGTAACACTCCATCTAGACTACTGTAACACTCTCCATCTAGACTACTGTAACACTCCATCTAGACTACTGTAACACTCCATCTAGACTACTGTAACACTCCATCTAGACTAGACTACTGTAACACTCCATCTAGACTACTGTAACACTCCATCTAGACTACTGTAACACTCCATCTAGACTACTGTAACACTCCATCTAGACTACTGTAACACTCCATCTAGACTACTGTAACACTCCATCTAGACTACTGTAACACTCCATCTAGACTACTGTAACACTCCATCTAGACTACTGTAACACTCCATCTAGACTACTGTAACACTCCATCTAGACTACTGTAACACTCCATCTAGACTACTGTAACACTCCATCTAGACTACTGTAACACTCCATCTAGACTACTGTAACACTCCATCTAGACTACTGTAACACTCCATCTAGACTACTGTAACACTCCATCTAGACTACTGTAACACTCCATCTAGACTACTGTAACACTCCATCTAGACTACTGTAACACTCCATCTAGACTACTGTAACACTCCATCTAGACTACTGTAACACTCCATCTAGACTACTGTAACACTCTCCATCTAGACTACTACTGTAACACTCCATCTAGACTACTGTAACACTCCATCTAGACTACTGTAACACTCCATCTAGACTACTGTAACACTCCATCTAGACTACTGTAACACTCCATCTAGACTACTGTAACACTCCATCTAGACTACTGTAACACTCCATCTAGACTACTGTAACACTCCCCATCTAGACTACTGTAACACTCCATCTAGACTACTGTAACACTCCATCTAGACTACTGTAACACTCCATCTAGACTACTGTAACACTCCATCTAGACTACTGTAACACTCCATCTAGACTACTGTAACACTCCATCTAGACTACTGTAACACTCTCCATCTAGACTACTGTAACACTCCATCTAGACTACTGTAACACTCCATCTAGACTACTGTAACACTCCATCTAGACTACTGTAACACTCCATCTAGACTACTGTAACACTCCATCTAGACTACTGTAACACTCCATCTAGACTACTGTAACACTCCATCTAGACTACTGTAACACTCTCCATCTAGACTACTGTAACACTCCATCTAGACTACTGTAACACTCCATCTAGACTACTGTAACACTCCATCTAGACTACTGTAACACTCCATCTAGACTACTGTAACACTCCATCTAGACTACTGTAACACTCCATCTAGACTACTGTAACACTCTCCATCTAGACTACTGTAACACTCCATCTAGACTACTGTAACACTCCATCTAGACTACTGTAACACTCCATCTAGACTACTGTAACACTCCATCTAGACTACTGTAACACTCCCCATCTAGACTACTGTAACACTCCATCTAGACTACTGTAACACTCCATCTAGACTACTGTAACACTCCATCTAGACTACTGTAACACTCCATCTAGACTACTGTAACACTCCATCTAGACTACTGTAACACTCCATCTAGACTACTGTAACACTCCATCTAGACTACTGTAACACTCCCATCTAGACTACTGTAACACTCCATCTAGACTACTGTAACACTCCATCTAGACTAACACTCCATCTAGACTACTGTAACACTCCATCTAGACTACTGTAACACTCCATCTAGACTACTGTAACACTCTCCATCTAGACTACTGTAACACTCTCCATCTAGACTACTGTAACACTCCATCTAGACTACTGTAACACTCCATCTAGACTACTGTAACACTCCATCTAGACTACTGTAACACTCTCCATCTAGACTACTGTAACACTCTCCATCTAGACTACTGTAACACTCCATCTAGACTACTGTAACACTCCATCTAGACTACTGTAACACTCCATCTAGACTACTGTAACACTCCATCTAGACTACTGTAACACTCCATCTAGACTACTGTAACACTCCATCTAGACTACTGTAACACTCCATCTAGACTACTGTAACACTCCATCTAGACTACTGTAACACTCCATCTAGACTACTGTAACACTCCATCTAGACTACTGTAACACTCCATCTAGACTACTGTAACACTCCATCTAGACTACTGTAACACTCTCCATCTAGACTACTGTAACACTCCATCTAGACTACTGTAACACTCCATCTAGACTACTGTAACACTCCATCTAGACTACTGTAACACTCCATCTAGACTACTGTAACACTCCATCTAGACTACTGTAACACTCCCATCTAGACTACTGTAACACTCCATCTAGACTACTGTAACACTCCATCTAGACTACTGTAACACTCCATCTAGACTACTGTAACACTCCATCTAGACTACTGTAACACTCCATCTAGACTACTGTAACACTCTCCATCTAGACTACTGTAACACTCCCATCTAGACTACTGTAACACTCCATCTAGACTACTGTAACACTCCATCTAGACTACTGTAACACTCCATCTAGACTACTGTAACACTCCATCTAGACTACTGTAACACTCCATCTAGACTACTGTAACACTCTCCATCTAGACTACTGTAACACTCCATCTAGACTACTGTAACACTCCATCTAGACTACTGTAACACTCCATCTAGACTACTGTAACACTCCATCTAGACTACTGTAACACTCCATCTAGACTACTGTAACACTCCATCTAGACTACTGTAACACTCCATCTAGACTACTGTAACACTCTCCATCTAGACTACTGTAACACTCCATCTAGACTACTGTAACACTCCATCTAGACTACTGTAACACTACATCAAGACTACTGTAACACTCCATCTAGACTACTGTAACACTCCATCTAGACTACTGTAACACTCCATCTAGACTACTGTAACACTCCATCTAGACTACTGTAACACTCCATCTAGACTACTGTAACACTCCATCTAGACTACTGTAACACTCCATCTAGACTACTGTAACACTCCATCTAGACTACTGTAACACTCCATCTAGACTACTGTAACACTCCATCTAGACTACTGTAACACTCTCCATCTAGACTACTGTAACACTCTCCATCTAGACTACTGTAACACTCCATCTAGACTACTGTAACACTCCATCTAGACTACTGTAACACTCTCCATCTAGACTACTGTAACACTCCATCTAGACTACTGTAACACTCCATCTAGACTACTGTAACACTCCATCTAGACTACTGTAACACTCCATCTAGACTACTGTAACACTCCATCTAGACTACTGTAACACTCCATCTAGACTACTGTAACACTCCATCTAGACTACTGTAACACTCCATCTAGACTACTGTAACACTCCATCTAGACTACTGTAACACTCCATCTAGACTACTGTAACACTCCATCTAGACTACTGTAACACTCCATCTAGACTACTGTAACACTCCATCTAGACTACTGTAACACTCCATCTAGACTACTGTAACACTCCATCTAGACTACTGTAACACTCCCATCTAGACTACTGTAACACTCCATCTAGACTACTGTAACACTCCATCTAGACTACTGTAACACTCCATCTAGACTACTGTAACACTCCATCTAGACTACTGTAACACTCCATCTAGACTACTGTAACACTCCATCTAGACTACTACTGTAACACTCTCCATCTAGACTACTGTAACACTCCATCTAGACTACTGTAACACTCCCATCTAGACTACTGTAACACTCCATCTAGACTACTGTAACACTCCATCTAGACTACTGTAACACTCCATCTAGACTACTGTAACACTCCATCTAGACTACTGTAACACTCCATCTAGACTACTGTAACACTCCATCTAGACTACTGTAACACTCCATCTAGACTACTGTAACACTCCATCTAGACTACTGTAACACTCCATCTAGACTACTGTAACACTCCATCTAGACTACTGTAACACTCCATCTAGACTACTGTAACACTCCATCTAGACTACTGTAACACTCCATCTAGACTACTGTAACACTCTCCATCTAGACTACTGTAACACTCCATCTAGACTACTGTAACACTCCATCTAGACTACTGTAACACTCCATCTAGACTACTGTAACACTCCATCTAGACTACTGTAACACTCCATCTAGACTACTGTAACACCTCCATCTAGACTACTGTAACACTCCATCTAGACTACTGTAACACTCCATCTAGACTACTGTAACACTCCATCTAGACTACTGTAACACTCCATCTAGACTACTGTAACACTCCATCTAGACTACTGTAACACTCCATCTAGACTACTGTAACACTCCATCTAGACTACTGTAACACTCCATCTAGACTACTGTAACACTCCATCTAGACTACTGTAACACTCCATCTAGACTACTGTAACACTCCATCTAGACTACTGTAACACTCCATCTAGACTACTGTAACACTCCATCTAGACTACTGTAACACTCTCCATCTAGACTACTGTAACACTCCATCTAGACTACTGTAACACTCCATCTAGACTACTGTAACACTCCATCTAGACTACTGTAACACTCTCCATCTAGACTACTGTAACACTCCATCTAGACTACTGTAACACTCCATCTAGACTACTGTAACACTCCATCTAGACTACTGTAACACTCCATCTAGACAGACTACTGTAACACTCCATCTAGACTACTGTAACACTCCATCTAGACTACTGTAACACTCTCCATCTAGACTACTGTAACACTCCATCTAGACTACTGTAACACTCCATCTAGACTACTGTAACACTCCATCTAGACTACTGTAACACTCCATCTAGACTACTGTAACACTCCATCTAGACTACTGTAACACTCCATCTAGACTACTGTAACACTCTCCATCTAGACTACTGTAACACTCCATCTAGACTACTGTAACACTCCATCTAGACTACTGTAACACTCCATCTAGACTACTGTAACACTCCATCTAGACTACTGTAACACTCCATCTAGACTACTGTAACACGTCCCCATCTAGACTACTGTAACACTCCATCTAGACTACTATAACACTCCATCTAGACTACTGTAACACTCCATCTAGACTACTGTAACACTCCATCTAGACTACTGTAACACTCCATCTAGACTACTGTAACACTCCATCTAGACTACTGTACACTCCATCTAGACTACTGTAACACTCCATCTAGACTACTGTAACACTCCATCTAGACTACTGTAACACTCCCATCTAGACTACTGTAACACTCCATCTAGACTACTGTAACACTCCATCTAGACTACTGTAACACTCCATCTAGACTACTGTAACACTCCATCTAGACTACTGTAACACTCCATCTAGACTACTGTAACACTCCATCTAGACTACTGTAACACTCCATCTAGACTACTGTAACACTCCATCTAGACTACTGTAACACCTCCATCTAGACTACTGTAACACTCCATCTAGACTACTGTAACACTCCATCTAGACTACTGTAACACTCCATCTAGACTACTGTAACACTCCATCTAGACTACTGTAACACTCCATCTAGACTACTGTAACACTCCATCTAGACTACTGTAACACTCTCCATCTAGACTACTGTAACACTCCATCTAGACTACTGTAACACTCCATCTAGACTACTGTAACACTCCATCTAGTAGACTACTGTAACACTCCATCTAGACTACTGTAACACTCCATCTAGACTACTGTAACACTCCATCTAGACTACTGTAACACTCCATCTAGACTACTGTAACACTCCATCTAGACTACTGTAACACTCCATCTAGACTACTGTAACACTCCATCTAGACTACTGTAACACTCCATCTAGACTACTGTAACACTCCATCTAGACTACTGTAACACTCCATCTAGACTACTGTAACACTCTCCATCTAGACTACTGTAACACTCTCCATCTAGACTACTGTAACACTCCATCTAGACTACTGTAACACTCCATCTAGACTACTGTAACACTCCATCTAGACTACTGTAACACTCCATCTAGACTACTGTAACACTCCATCTAGACTACTGTAACACTCTCCATCTAGACTACTGTAACACTCCATCTAGACTACTGTAACACTCTCCATCTAGACTACTGTAACACTCCATCTAGACTACTGTAACACTCCATCTAGACTACTACTGTAACACTCCATCTAGACTACTGTAACACTCCATCTAGACTACTGTAACACTCCATCTAGACTACTGTAACACTCCATCTAGACTACTGTAACACTCCATCTAGACTACTGTAACACTCCATCTAGACTACTGTAACACTCCATCTAGACTACTGTAACACTCCATCTAGACTACTGTAACACTCCATCTAGACTACTGTAACACTCCATCTAGACTACTGTAACACTCCATCTAGACTACTGTAACACTCCATCTAGACTACTGTAACACTCCATCTAGACTACTGTAACACTCCATCTAGACTACTGTAACACTCCATCTAGACTACTGTAACACTCCATCTAGACTACTGTAACACTCCATCTAGACTACTGTAACACTCCATCTAGACTACTGTAACACTCCATCTAGACTACTGTAACACTCCATCTAGACTACTGTAACACTCCATCTAGACTACTGTAACACTCCATCTAGACTACTGTAACACATTCCATCTAGACTACTGTAACACTCCATCTAGACTACTGTAACACTCCATCTAGACTACTGTAACACTCCATCTAGACTACTGTAACACTCCATCTAGACTACTGTAACACTCCATCTAGACTACTGTAACACTCCATCTAGACTACTGTAACACTCTCCATCTAGACTACTGTAACACTCCATCTAGACTACTGTAACACTCCATCTAGACTACTGTAACACTCCATCTAGACTACTGTAACACTCCATCTAGACTACTGTAACACTCCATCTAGACTACTGTAACACTCCATCTAGACTACTGTAACACTCTCCATCTAGACTACTGTAACACTCCATCTAGACTACTGTAACACTCCATCTAGACTACTGTAACACTCCATCTAGACTACTGTAACACTCCATCTAGACTACTGTAACACTCCATCTAGACTACTGTAACACTCCATCTAGACTACTGTAACACTCCATCTAGACTACTGTAACACTCCATCTCATCTAGACTACTGTAACACTCCATCTAGACTACTGTAACACTCCATCTAGACTACTGTAACACTCCCCATCTAGGCTACTTTAACACTCCATCTAGACTACTTTAACACTCCATCTAGACTACTGTAACACTCCCCATCTAGACTACTGTAACACTCCATCTAGACTACTGTAACACTCCATCTAGACTACTGTAACACTCCATCTAGACTACTGTAACACTCCATCTAGACTACTGTAACACTCCATCTAGACTACTGTAACACTCCATCTAGACTACTGTAACACTCCATCTAGACTACTGTAACACTCCATCTAGACTACTGTAACACTCCATCTAGACTACTGTAACACTCCATCTAGACTACTGTAACACTCCATCTAGACTACTGTAACACTCCATCTAGACTACTGTAACACACTCCATCTAGACTACTGTAACACACTCCATCTAGACTACTGTAACACTCCATCTAGACTACTGTAACACTCCATTCCATCCATCTAGACTACTGTAACACTCCATCTAGACTACTGTAACACTCTCCATCTAGACTACTGTAACACTCCATCTAGACTACTGTAACACTCCATCTAGACTACTGTAACACTCCATCTAGACTACTGTAACACTCCATCTAGACTACTGTAACACTCCATCTAGACTACTGTAACACTCTCCATCTAGACTACTGTAACACTCCATCTAGACTACTGTAACACTCCATCTAGACTACTGTAACACTCCATCTAGACTACTGTAACACTCCATCTAGACTACTGTAACACTCCATCTAGACTACTGTAACACTCCATCTAGACTACTGTAACACTCCATCTAGACTACTGTAACACTCTCCATCTAGACTACTGTAACACTCCATCTAGACTACTGTAACACTCCATCTAGACTACTGTAACACTCCATCTAGACTACTGTAACACTCCATCTAGACTACTGTAACACTCCCCATCTAGACTACTGTAACAACACTCTCCATCTAGACTACTGTAACACTCTCATCTAGACTACTGTAACACTCCATCTAGACTACTGTAACACTCCATCTAGACTACTGTAACACTCCATCTAGACTACTGTAACACTCCATCTAGACTACTGTAACACTCCATCTAGACTACTGTAACACTCCATCTAGACTACTGTAACACTCCATCTAGACTACTGTAACACTCCCCATCTAGACTACTGTAACACTCCATCTAGACTACTGTAACACTCCATCTAGACTACTGTAACACTCCATCTAGACTACTGTAACACTCCATCTAGACTACTGTAACACTCCATCTAGACTACTGTAACACACTCCATCTAGACTACTGTAACACTCTCCATCTAGACTACTGTAACACTCCATCTAGACTACTGTAACACTCCATCTAGACTACTGTAACACTCCATCTAGACTACTGTAACACTCCCCATCTAGACTACTGTAACACTCCATCTAGACTACTGTAACACTCCACTCCATCTAGACTACTGTAACACTCCATCTAGACTACTGTAACACTCCATCTAGACTACTGTAACACTCCATCTAGACTACTGTAACACTCCATCTAGACTACTGTAACACTCCATCTAGACTACTGTAACACTCCATCTAGACTACTGTAACACTCCATCTAGACTACTGTAACACTCCATCTAGACTACTGTAACACTCCATCTAGACTACTGTAACACTCCATCTAGACTACTGTAACACTCCATCTAGACTACTGTAACACTCCATCTAGACTACTGTAACACTCTCCATCTAGACTACTGTAACACTCTCCATCTAGACTACTGTAACACTCCATCTAGACTACTGTAACACTCCATCTAGACTACTGTAACACTCCATCTAGACTACTGTAACACTCCATCTAGACTACTGTAACACTCCATCTAGACTACTGTAACACTCCATCTAGACTACTGTAACACTCCATCTAGACTACTGTAACACTCCACCATCTAGACTACTGTAACACTCCATCTAGACTACTGTAACACTCCATCTAGACTACTGTAACACTCCATCTAGACTACTGTAACACTCCATCTAGACTACTGTAACACTCCATCTAGACTACTGTAACACTCCATCTAGACTACTGTAACACTCCATCTAGACTACTGTAACACTCCATCTAGACTACTGTAACACTCCATCTAGACTACTGTAACACTCCATCTAGACTACTGTAACACTCCATCTAGACTACTGTAACACTCCATCTAGACTACTGTAACACTCCATCTAGACTACTGTAACACTCCATCTAGACTACTGTAACACTCCATCTAGACTACTGTAACACTCCATCTAGACTACTGTAACACATTCCATCTAGACTACTGTAACACTCCATCTAGACTACTGTAACACTCCATCTAGACTACTGTAACACTCCATCTAGACTACTGTAACACTCCATCTAGACTACTGTAACACTCTCCATCTAGACTACTCTACTGTAACACTCTCCATCTAGACTACTGTAACACTCCATCTAGACTACTGTAACACTCCATCTAGACTACTGTAACACTCCATCTAGACTACTGTAACACTCCATCTAGACTACTGTAACACTCCATCTAGACTACTGTAACACTCCATCTAGACTACTGTAACACTCCATCTAGACTACTGTAACACTCCATCTAGACTACTGTAACACTCCATCTAGACTACTGTAACACTCCATCTAGACTACTGTAACACTCCATCTAGACTACTGTAACACTCCATCTAGACTACTGTAACACTCCATCTAGACTACTGTAACACTCCATCTAGACTACTGTAACACTCCATCTAGACTACTGTAACACTCCATCTAGACTACTGTAACACTCCATCTAGACTACTGTAACACTCCATCTAGACTACTGTAACACTCCATCTAGACTACTGTAACACTCCATCTAGACTACTGTAACACTCTCCATCTAGACTAGACTACTGTAACACTCCATCTAGACTACTGTAACACTCCATCTAGACTACTGTAACACTCCATCTAGACTACTGTAACACTCCATCTAGACTACTGTAACACTCCCCATCTAGACTACTGTAACACTCCATCTAGACTACTGTAACACTCCATCTAGACTACTGTAACACTCCATCTAGACTACTGTAACACTCCATCTAGACTACTGTAACACTCTCCATCTAGACTACTGTAACACTCCATCTAGACTACTGTAACACTCCATCTAGACTACTGTAACACTCCATCTAGACTACTGTAACACTCCATCTAGACTACTGTAACACTCCATCTAGACTACTGTAACACTCCATCTAGACTACTGTAACACTCCATCTAGACTACTGTAACACTCCATCTAGACTACTGTAACACTCCATCTAGACTACTGTAACACTCCATCTAGACTACTGTAACACTCCATCTAGACTACTGTAACACTCCATCTAGACTAGACTACTGTAACACTCCATCTAGACTACTGTAACACTCCATCTAGACTACTGTAACACTCCATCTAGACTACTGTAACACTCCATCTAGACTACTGTAACACTCCATCTAGACTACTGTAACACTCCATCTAGACTACTGTAACACTCCATCTAGACTACTGTAACACTCCATCTAGACTACTGTAACACTCCATCTAGACTACTGTAACACTCCATCTAGACTACTGTAACACTCTCCATCTAGACTACTGTAACACTCCATCTAGACTACTGTAACACTCCATCTAGACTACTGTAACACTCCATCTAGACTACTGTAACACTCCATCTAGACTACTGTAACACTCCATCTAGACTACTGTAACACTCCATCTAGACTACTGTAACACTCCATCTAGACTACTGTAACACTCCATCTAGACTACTGTAACACTCCATCTAGACTACTGTAACACTCCATCTAGACTACTGTAACACTCCATCTAGACTACTCTACTGTAACACTCTCCATCTAGACTACTGTAACACTCCATCTAGACTACTGTAACACTCCATCTAGACTACTGTAACACTCCATCTAGACTACTGTAACACTCCATCTAGACTACTGTAACACTCCATCTAGACTACTGTAACACTCCATCTAGACTACTGTAACACTCTCCATCTAGACTACTGTAACACTCCATCTAGACTACTGTAACACTCCATCTAGACTACTGTAACACTCCATCTAGACTACTGTAACACTCCATCTAGACTACTGTAACACTCCATCTAGACTACTGTAACACTCTCCATCTAGACTACTGTAACACTCCATCTAGACTACTGTAACACTCCATCTAGACTACTGTAACACTCCATCTAGACTACTGTAACACTCCATCTAGACTACTGTAACACTCCATCTAGACTACTGTAACACTCCATCTAGACTACTGTAACACTCCATCTAGACTACTGTAACACTCCATCTAGACTACTGTACCTGTAACACTCCATCTAGACTACTGTAACACTCCATCTAGACTACTGTAACACTCCATCTAGACTACTGTAACACTCCATCTAGACTACTGTAACACTCCATCTAGACTACTGTAACACTCCATCTAGACTACTGTAACACTCCATCTAGACTACTGTAACACTCCATCTAGACTACTGTAACACTCCATCTAGACTACTGTAACACTCCATCTAGACTACTGTAACACTCCATCTAGACTACTGTAACACTCCATCTAGACTACTGTAACACTCCATCTAGACTACTGTAACACTCTCCATCTAGACTACTGTAACACTCCATCTAGACTACTGTAACACTCCATCTAGACTACTGTAACACTCCATCTAGACTACTGTAACACTCCATCTAGACTACTGTAACACTCCATCTAGACTACTGTAACACTCCATCTAGACTACTGTAACACTCCATCTAGACTACTGTAACACTCCATCTAGACTACTGTAACATACCATCTAGACTACTGTAACACTCCATCTAGACTACTGTAACACTCCATCTAGACTACTGTAACACTCCATCTAGACTACTGTAACACTCCATCTAGACTACTGTAACACTCCATCTAGACTACTGTAACACTCTCCATCTAGACTACTGTAACACTCTCCATCTAGACTACTGTAACACTCCATCTAGACTACTGTAACACTCCATCTAGACTACTGTAACACTCCATCTAGACTACTGTAACACTCCATCTAGACTACTGTAACACTCCATCTAGACTACTGTAACACTCCATCTAGACTACTGTAACACTCCATCTAGACTACTGTAACACTCCATCTAGACTACTGTAACACTCCATCTAGACTACTGTAACACTCCATCTAGACTACTGTAACACTCCATCTAGACTACTGTAACACTCCATCTAGACTACTGTAACACTCTCCATCTAGACTACTGTAACACTCCATCTAGACTACTCTGTAACACTCCATCTAGACTACTGTAACACTCCATCTAGACTACTGTAACACTCCATCTAGACTACTGTAACACTCCATCTAGACTACTGTAACACTCCATCTAGACTACTGTAACACTCCATCTAGACTACTGTAACACTCCATCTAGACTACTGTAACACTCTCCATCTAGACTACTGTAACACTCTCCATCTAGACTACTGTAACACTCCATCTAGACTACTGTAACACTCCATCTAGACTACTGTAACACTCCATCTAGACTACTGTAACACTCCATCTAGACTACTGTAACACTCCATCTAGACTACTGTAACACTCCATCTAGACTACTGTAACACTCCATCTAGACTACTGTAACACTCCATCTAGACTACTGTAACACTCCATCTAGACTACTGTAACACTCCATCTAGACTACTGTAACACTCCATCTAGACTACTGTAACACTCCATCTAGACTACTGTAACACTCCATCCCATCTAGACTACTGTAACACTCCATCTAGACTACTGTAACACTCCATCTAGACTACTGTAACACTCCATCTAGACTACTGTAACACTCCATCTAGACTACTGTAACACTCCATCTAGACTACTGTAACACTCCATCTAGACTACTGTAACACTCCATCTAGACTACTGTAACACTCCATCTAGACTACTGTAACACTCTCCATCTAGACTACTGTAACACTCCATCTAGACTACTGTAACACTCCATCTAGACTACTGTAACACTCCATCTAGACTACTGTAACACTCCATCTAGACTACTGTAACACTCCATCTAGACTACTGTAACACTCCATCTAGACTACTGTAACACTCCATCTAGACTACTGTAACACTCCATCTAGACTACTGTAACACTCCATCTAGACTACTGTAACACTCCATCTAGACTACTGTAACACTCCATCTAGACTACTGTAACACTCCATCTAGACTACTGTAACACTCCACTCCATCTAGACTACTGTAACACTCCATCTAGACTACTGTAACACTCCATCTAGACTACTGTAACACTCCATCTAGACTACTGTAACACTCCATCTAGACTACTGTAACACTCCATCTAGACTACTGTAACACTCCATCTAGACTACTGTAACACTCCATCTAGACTACTGTAACACTCCATCTAGACTACTGTAACACTCCATCTAGACTACTGTAACACTCCATCTAGACTACTGTAACACTCCATCTAGACTACTGTAACACTCCATCTAGACTACTGTAACACTCCATCTAGACTACTGTAACACTCCATCTAGACTACTGTAACACTCCATCTAGACTACTGTAACACTCCATCTAGACTACTGTAACACTCCATCTAGACTACTGTAACACTCCCCATCTAGACTACTGTAACACTCCATCTAGACTACTGTAACACTCCATCTAGACTACTGTAACACTCCATCTAGACTACTGTAACAGTAACACTCCATCTAGACTACTGTAACACTCCATCTAGACTACTGTAACACTCTCCATCTAGACTACTGTAACACTCCATCTAGACTACTGTAACACTCCATCTAGACTACTGTAACACTCCATCTAGACTACTGTAACACTCCATCTAGACTACTGTAACACTCCATCTAGACTACTGTAACACTCCATCTAGACTACTGTAACACTCCATCTAGACTACTGTAACACTCCATCTAGACTACTGTAACACTCCATCTAGACTACTGTAACACTCCATCTAGACTACTGTAACACTCCATCTAGACTACTGTAACACTCCATCTAGACTACTGTAACACTCCATCTAGACTACTGTAACACTCCATCTAGACTACTGTAACACTCCATCTAGACTACTGTAACACTCCATCTAGACTACTGTAACACTCCATCTAGACTACTGTAACACTCCATCTAGACTACTGTAACACTCCATCTAGACTACTCTACTGTAACACTCCATCTAGACTACTGTAACACTCCATCTAGACTACTGTAACACTCCATCTAGACTACTGTAACACTCCATCTAGACTACTGTAACACTCCATCTAGACTACTGTAACACTCCATCTAGACTACTGTAACACTCCATCTAGACTACTGTAACACTCCATCTAGACTACTGTAACACTCCATCTAGACTACTGTAACACTCCATCTAGACTACTGTAACACTCCATCTAGACTACTGTAACACTCCATCTAGACTACTGTAACACTCCATCTAGACTACTGTAACACTCCATCTAGACTACTGTAACACTCCATCTAGACTACTGTAACACTCCATCTAGACTACTGTAACACTCTCCATCTAGACTACTGTAACACTCCATCTAGACTACTGTAACACTCCATCTAGACTACTGTAACACTCTCCATCTAGACTACTGTAACACTCCATCTAGACTACTGTAACACTCCATCTAGACTAGACTACTGTAACACTCCATCTAGACTACTGTAACACTCCATCTAGACTACTGTAACACTCCATCTAGACTACTGTAACACTCCATCTAGACTACTGTAACACTCCATCTAGACTACTGTAACACTCCATCTAGACTACTGTAACACTCCATCTAGACTACTGTAACACTCCATCTAGACTACTGTAACACTCCATCTAGACTACTGTAACACTCCATCTAGACTACTGTAACACTCCATCTAGACTACTGTAACACTCCATCTAGACTACTGTAACACTCCATCTAGACTACTGTAACACTCCATCTAGACTACTGTAACACTCCATCTAGACTACTGTAACACTCCATCTAGACTACTGTAACACTCCATCTAGACTACTGTAACACTCCATCTAGACTACTGTAACACTCCATCTAGACTACTGTAACACTCCATCTAGACTACTGTAACACTCCATCTAGACTACTGTAACACTCCATCTAGACTAGACTACTGTAACACTCCATCTAGACTACTGTAACACTCCATCTAGACTACTGTAACACTCCATCTAGACTACTGTAACACTCCATCTAGACTACTGTAACACTCCATCTAGACTACTGTAACACTCCATCTAGACTACTGTAACACTCCATCTAGACTACTGTAACACTCCATCTAGACTACTGTAACACTCCATCTAGACTACTGTAACACTCCATCTAGACTACTGTAACACTCCATCTAGACTACTGTAACACTCCATCTAGACTACTGTAACACTCCATCTAGACTACTGTAACACTCCATCTAGACTACTGTAACACTCCATCTAGACTACTGTAACACTCTCCATCTAGACTACTGTAACACTCCATCTAGACTACTGTAACACTCCATCTAGACTACTGTAACACTCCATCTAGACTACTGTAACACTCCATCTAGACTACTGTAACACTCCATCTAGACTACTGTAACACTCCATCTAGACTAGACTACTGTAACACTCCATCTAGACTACTGTAACACTCCATCTAGACTACTGTAACACTCCATCTAGACTACTGTAACACTCCATCTAGACTACTGTAACACTCCATCTAGACTACTGTAACACTCCATCTAGACTACTGTAACACTCCATCTAGACTACTGTAACACTCCATCTAGACTACTGTAACACTCCATCTAGACTACTGTAACACTCCATCTAGACTACTGTAACACTCTCCATCTAGACTACTGTAACACTCCATCTAGACTACTGTAACACTCCATCTAGACTACTGTAACACTCCATCTAGACTACTGTAACACTCCATCTAGACTACTGTAACACTCCATCTAGACTACTGTAACACTCTCCATCTAGACTACTGTAACACTCCATCTAGACTACTGTAACACTCCATCTAGACTACTGTAACACTCCATCTAGACTACTGTAACACTCTCCATCTAGACTACTGTAACACTCTCCATCCCATCTAGACTACTGTAACACTCCATCTAGACTACTGTAACACTCCATCTAGACTACTGTAACACTCCATCTAGACTACTGTAACACTCTCCATCTAGACTACTGTAACACTCCATCTAGACTACTGTAACACTCCATCTAGACTACTGTAACACTCCATCTAGACTACTGTAACACTCCATCTAGACTACTGTAACACTCCATCTAGACTACTGTAACACTCCATCTAGACTACTGTAACACTCCATCTAGACTACTGTAACACTCCATCTAGACTACTGTAACACTCCATCTAGACTACTGTAACACTCCATCTAGACTACTGTAACACTCTCCATCTAGACTACTGTAACACTCCATCTAGACTACTGTAACACTCCATCTAGACTACTGTAACACTCCATCTAGACTACTGTAACACTCCATCTAGACTACTGTAACACTCCATCTAGACTACTGTAACACTCCATCTAGACTACTGTAACACTCCACTCCATCTAGACTACTGTAACACTCCATCTAGACTACTGTAACACTCCATCTAGACTACTGTAACACTCCATCTAGACTACTGTAACACTCCATCTAGACTACTGTAACACTCCATCTAGACTACTGTAACACTCCATCTAGACTACTGTAACACTCCATCTAGACTACTGTAACACTCCATCTAGACTACTGTAACACTCCATCTAGACTACTGTAACACTCCATCTAGACTACTGTAACACTCCATCTAGACTACTGTAACACTCCATCTAGACTACTGTAACACTCCATCTAGACTACTGTAACACTCCATCTAGACTACTGTAACACTCCATCTAGACTACTGTAACACTCCATCTAGACTACTGTAACACTCCATCTAGACTACTGTAACACTCCATCTAGACTACTGTAACACTCCATCTAGACTACTGTAACACTCCATCTAGACTACTGTAACACTCTCCATCTAGACTACTGTAATGTAACACTCTCATCTAGACTACTGTAACACTCCATCTAGACTACTGTAACACTCCATCTAGACTACTGTAACACTCCATCTAGACTACTGTAACACTCCATCTAGACTACTGTAACACTCCATCTAGACTACTGTAACACTCCATCTAGACTACTGTAACACTCCATCTAGACTACTGTAACACTCCATCTAGACTACTGTAACACTCCATCTAGACTACTGTAACACTCCATCTAGACTACTGTAACACTCCATCTAGACTACTGTAACACTCCATCTAGACTACTGTAACACTCCATCTAGACTACTGTAACACTCCATCTAGACTACTGTAACACTCCATCTAGACTACTGTAACACTCCATCTAGACTACTGTAACACTCTCCATCTAGACTACTGTAACACTCCATCTAGACTACTGTAACACTCCATCTAGACTACTGTAACACTCCATCTAGACTACTGTAAGTAACACTCCATCTAGACTACTGTAACACTCCATCTAGACTACTGTAACACTCCATCTAGACTACTGTAACACTCCATCTAGACTACTGTAACACTCCATCTAGACTACTGTAACACTCCATCTAGACTACTGTAACACTCCATCTAGACTACTGTAACACTCCATCTAGACTACTGTAACACTCCATCTAGACTACTGTAACACTCCATCTAGACTACTGTAACACTCCATCTAGACTACTGTAACACTCCATCTAGACTACTGTAACACTCCATCTAGACTACTGTAACACTCCATCTAGACTACTGTAACACTCCATCTAGACTACTGTAACACTCCATCTAGACTACTGTAACACTCCATCTAGACTACTGTAACACTCCATCTAGACTACTGTAACACTCCATCTAGACTACTGTAACACTCCATCCAGACTACTGTAACACTCTCCATCAAGACTACTGTAACACTCCATCTAGACTACTGTAACACCACACTCCATCTAGACTACTGTAACACTCTCCATCTAGACTACTGTAACACTCCATCTAGACTACTGTAACACTCCATCTAGACTACTGTAACACTCCATCTAGACTACTGTAACACTCCATCTAGACTACTGTAACACTCCATCTAGACTACTGTAACACTCCATCTAGACTACTGTAACACTCTCCATCTAGACTACTGTAACACTCCATCTAGACTACTGTAACACTCCATCTAGACTACTGTAACACTCCATCTAGACTACTGTAACACTCCATCTAGACTACTGTAACACTCCATCTAGACTACTGTAACACTCTCCATCTAGACTACTGTAACACTCCATCTAGACTACTGTAACACTCCATCTAGACTACTGTAACACTCCATCTAGACTACTGTAACACTCCATCTAGACTACTGTAACACTCTCCATCTAGACTACTGTAACACTCCATCTAGACTACTGTAACACTCCATCTAGACTACTGTAACACTCTCCATCTAGACTACTGTAACACTCTCCATCTAGACTACTGTAACACTCTCCATCTAGACTACTGTAACACTCCATCTAGACTACTGTAACACTCCATCTAGACTACTGTAACACTCCATCTAGACTACTGTAACACTCCATCTAGACTACTGTAACACTCTCCATCTAGACTACTGTAACACTCCATCTAGACTACTGTAACACTCCATCTAGACTACTGTAACACTCCATCTAGACTACTGTAACACTCTCCATCTAGACTACTGTAACACTCCATCTAGACTACTGTAACACTCCATCTAGACTACTGTAACACTCCATCTAGACTACTGTAACACTCCATCTAGACTACTGTAACACTCCATCTAGACTACTGTAACACTCCATCTAGACTACTGTAACACTCCATCTAGACTACTGTAACACTCTCCATCTAGACTACTGTAACACTCTCCATCTAGACTACTGTAACACTCCATCTAGACTACTGTCTGTAACACTCCATCTAGACTACTGTAACACTCCATCTAGACTACTGTAACACTCCATCTAGACTACTGTAACACTCCATCTAGACTACTGTAACACTCCATCTAGACTACTGTAACACTCCATCTAGACTACTGTAACACTCTCCATCTAGACTACTGTAACACTCCATCTAGACTACTGTAACACTCCATCTAGACTACTGTAACACTCCATCTAGACTACTGTAACACTCCATCTAGACTACTGTAACACTCCATCTAGACTACTGTAACACTCCATCTAGACTACTGTAACACTCCATCTAGACTACTGTAACACTCTCCATCTAGACTACTGTAACACTCCATCTAGACTACTGTAACACTCCATCTAGACTACTGTAACACTCCATCTAGACTACTGTAACACTCCATCTAGACTACTGTAACACTCCATCTAGACTACTGTAACACTCTCCATCTAGACTACTGTAACACTCCATCTAGTCTAGACTACTGTAACACTCCATCTAGACTACTGTAACACTCCATCTAGACTACTGTAACACTCCATCTAGACTACTGTAACACTCCATCTAGACTACTGTAACACTCCATCTAGACTACTGTAACACTCCATCTAGACTACTGTAACACTCCATCTAGACTACTGTAACACTCCATCTAGACTACTGTAACACTCCATCTAGACTACTGTAACACTCTCCATCTAGACTACTGTAACACTCCATCTAGACTACTGTAACACTCCATCTAGACTACTGTAACACTCCATCTAGACTACTGTAACACTCCATCTAGACTACTGTAACACTCCATCTAGACTACTGTAACACTCCATCTAGACTACTGTAACACTCCATCTAGACTACTGTAACACTCTCCATCTAGACTACTGTAACACTCCATCTAGACTACTGTAACACTCCATCTAGACTACTGTAACACTCCATCTAGACTACTACTGTAACACTCCATCTAGACTACTGTAACACTCCATCTAGACTACTGTAACACTCCATCTAGACTACTGTAACACTCCATCTAGACTACTGTAACACTCCATCTAGACTACTGTAACACTCCATCTAGACTACTGTAACACTCCATCTAGACTACTGTAACACTCCATCTAGACTACTGTAACACTCCATCTAGACTACTGTAACACTCCATCTAGACTACTGTAACACTCCATCTAGACTACTGTAACACTCTCATCTAGACTACTGTAACACTCCATCTAGACTACTGTAACACTCCATCTAGACTACTGTAACACTCCATCTAGACTACTGTAACACTCCATCTAGACTACTGTAACACTCCATCTAGACTACTGTAACACTCCATCTAGACTACTGTAACACTCCATCTAGACTACTGTAACACTCCATCTAGACTACTGTAACACTCCATCTAGACTAGACTACTGTAACACTCCATCTAGACTACTGTAACACTCCATCTAGACTACTGTAACACTCCATCTAGACTACTGTAACACTCCATCTAGACTACTGTAACACTCCATCTAGACTACTGTAACACTCCATCTAGACTACTGTAACACTCCATCTAGACTACTGTAACACTCCATCTAGACTACTGTAACACTCCATCTAGACTACTGTAACACTCCATCTAGACTACTGTAACACTCCATCTAGACTACTGTAACACTCTCCATCTAGACTACTGTAACACTCCATCTAGACTACTGTAACACTCCATCTAGACTACTGTAACACTCCATCTAGACTACTGTAACACTCCATCTAGACTACTGTAACACTCCATCTAGACTACTGTAACACTCCATCTAGACTACTGTAACACTCCATCTAGACTACTGTAACACTCCATCTAGACTACTGTAACACTCCATATCTAGACTACTGTAACACTCCATCTAGACTACTGTAACACTCCATCTAGACTACTGTAACACTCCATCTAGACTACTGTAACACTCCATCTAGACTACTGTAACACTCCATCTAGACTACTGTAACACTCTCCATCTAGACTACTGTAACACTCCATCTAGACTACTGTAACACTCCATCTAGACTACTGTAACACTCCATCTAGACTACTGTAACACTCCATCTAGACTACTGTAACACTCTCCATCTAGACTACTGTAACACTCCATCTAGACTACTGTAACACTCCATCTAGACTACTGTAACACTCCATCTAGACTACTGTAACACTCTCCATCTAGACTACTGTAACACTCCATCTAGACTACTGTAACACTCCATCTAGACTACTGTAACACTCCATCTAGACTACTGTAACACTCCATCTAGACTACTGTAACACTCCATCTAGACTACTGTAACACTCCATCTAGACTACTGTAACACTCCATCTAGACTAGACTACTCTAGACTACTGTAACACTCCATCTAGACTACTGTAACACTCCATCTAGACTACTGTAACACTCCATCTAGACTACTGTAACACTCCATCTAGACTACTGTAACACTCCATCTAGACTACTGTAACACTCCATCTAGACTACTGTAACACTCCATCTAGACTACTGTAACACTCCATCTAGACTACTGTAACACTCCATCTAGACTACTGTAACACTCCATCTAGACTACTGTAACACTCCATCTAGACTACTGTAACACTCTCCATCTAGACTACTGTAACACTCCATCTAGACTACTGTAACACTCCATCTAGACTACTGTAACACTCCATCTAGACTACTGTAACACTCCATCTAGACTACTGTAACACTCCATCTAGACTACTGTAACACTCCATCTAGACTACTGTAACACTCCATCTAGACTACTGTAACACTCCATCTAGACTACTGTAACACTCCATCTAGACTACTGTAACACTCCATCTAATCTAGACTACTGTAACACTCCATCTAGACTACTGTAACACTCCATCTAGACTACTGTAACACTCCATCTAGACTACTGTAACACTCTCCATCTAGACTACTGTAACACTCTCCATCTAGACTACTGTAACACTCCATCTAGACTACTGTAACACTCCATCTAGACTACTGTAACACTCCATCTAGACTACTGTAACACTCCATCTAGACTACTGTAACACTCCCCATCTAGACTACTGTAACACTCCATCTAGACTACTGTAACACTCCATCTAGACTACTGTAACACTCCCCATCTAGACTACTGTAACACTCCATCTAGACTACTGTAACACTCCATCTAGACTACTGTAACACTCCATCTAGACTACTGTAACACTCCATCTAGACTACTGTAACACTCCATCTAGACTACTGTAACACTCCATCTAGACTACTGTAACACTCCATCTAGACTACTGTAACACTCCATCTAGACTACTGTAACACTCCATAGACTACTGTAACACTCCATCTAGACTACTGTAACACTCCTCCATCTAGACTACTGTAACACTCCATCTAGACTACTGTAACACTCTCCATCTAGACTACTGTAACACTCCATCTAGACTACTGTAACACTCCATCTAGACTACTGTAACACTCCATCTAGACTACTGTAACACTCCATCTAGACTACTGTAACACTCCATCTAGACTACTGTAACACTCCATCTAGACTACTGTAACACTCCATCTAGACTACTGTAACACACTCCATCTAGACTACTGTAACACTCCATCTAGACTACTGTAACACACTCCATCTAGACTACTGTAACACACTCCATCTAGACTACTGTAACACTCCATCTAGACTACTGTAACACTCTCCATCTAGACTACTGTAACACTCCATCTAGACTACTGTAACACTCCATCTAGACTACTGTAACACTCCATCTAGACTACTGTAACACTCCATCTAGACTACTGTAACACTCCATCTAGACCTACTGTAACACTCCATCTAGACTACTGTAACACTCCATCTAGACTACTGTAACACTCCATCTAGACTACTGTAACACTCCATCTAGACTACTGTAACACTCCATCTAGACTACTGTAACACTCTCCATCTAGACTACTGTAACACTCCATCTAGACTACTGTAACACTCCATCTAGACTACTGTAACACACTCCATCTAGACTACTGTAACACACTCCATCTAGACTACTGTAACACTCCATCTAGACTACTGTAACACTCCATCTAGACTACTGTAACACTCCATCTAGACTACTGTAACACTCCATCTAGACTACTGTAACACTCCATCTAGACTACTGTAACACTCCATCTAGACTACTGTAACACTCCATCTAGACTACTGTAACACTCCATCTAGACTACTGTAACACTCCATCTAGACTACTGTAACACTCCATCTAGACTACTGTAACACTCCATCTAGACTACTGTAACACTCCATCTAGACTACTGTAACAACACTCCATCTAGACTACTGTAACACTCCATCTAGACTACTGTAACACTCCATCTAGACTACTGTAACACTCCATCTAGACTACTGTAACACTCCATCTAGACTACTGTAACACTCCATCTAGACTACTGTAACACTCCATCTAGACTACTGTAACACTCCATCTAGACTACTGTAACACTCCATCTAGACTACTGTAACACTCCATCTAGACTACTGTAACACTCTCCATCTAGACTACTGTAACACTCCATCTAGACTACTGTAACACTCCATCTAGACTACTGTAACACTCCATCTAGACTACTGTAACACACTCCATCTAGACTACTGTAACACTCCATCTAGACTACTGTAACACTCCATCTAGACTACTGTAAC
>CM062502.1:917653-1024112 GCA_031479575.1 Coregonus ussuriensis
GCTAAGCCACTGGTCAGGTGAAAGTTTGTGTACAAAATCCTAACTATATTCATAAGTGCGGTGTCCAGTAGAGGTCGCTGTTTGAAAGCAGCTTGGAATCAAAGAGAGCACCCGAACCACGGCGAAATCAGTGGGATCTCGCATTTTGCAACACAAGTTTTGAAAAAGCACGTGATCAAACGAAGCTTCGGACATCATTGATGACGTACTTCTGATAAGTGATACAAGCATCTGCACACTGCTTCGAAGTTAGCTGCTTAGTGATTCCGACGCATGCCTCAGAGCTCTTCTGGTATCAAAACGTAACATCACAACATAAGAGGATAGGAAGAGGACTACCTCATCACTTGTTTTGTTGATATCAGCCGCTAATGGCAGCGAAATGCTAACTCAGTCAAACAGCTATTTGGAGTCTAGCGATCTGTTACCTTTGGTACTTGTAGTGTTAATGGTCATGTTAATAACTGTTGTATGTTATTGGATTTGCGTATTGTCATTGATTATTGCCATTAACAGCCGATTTAGTTATGTATGTCCATTGCTGTTATTATTTACACCTTTCGGTCTCCTGAATCTTGACTCTTAAACTGAACTGCATCTCTGCCTGCTCTGTAGTCCTGCAGTCAAATGACCCGGTGACCTCATGGATGGAATGTCATATTTTTCATCATTATTAAACATTTGTTTTTTTTAACGAAGAAAATCCAAGCGGATTTCTTTTATTTTTTTCATAAATTTCAACTCAATATCTGACACAGTACAGGTGTCTTATTTTCTGTAAGCCCGTAACCATGTGTGTGAGGTGTATACTTTTGTTTCAAAGTAGATTTGTTTAAGACCAAGAAACCCTCTGTGACCCTGATTTAGCCCGCTGCTGTAAAAGGTTAACTGGAGTCCCACAGTAGATGGGCATCACCATAACCCTTATCTAAATCTCAATCAGTCACACAATCTTCTTCAGTTACAAGATTGTGACTGGCTAGGAACCAACATTTCTCATGCAGGAAACGTATAAAAGCAACCCTGGGTCATGTTCAGGTGAGATCTTTGTACCTGGAAGGTCCTTGGTGTGTGTATAGGCTGTACGGTGCTGTTGGTTTATTTCTGCGAGCAACCATTTTGTGGCTGAGCAACCATTTTGTGGCTGAGCAACCATTTTGTGGCTGAGCAACCATTTTGTGGCCATGCTGTCTTGAAGACATGTTCGGGGTGTGGTCGATGGTCCTGTATGGTATTTGTTCCGTTTGACCGCCAATCTTCAAGCTGTTCATTATGTCCCGGAGGTTTATAGGGCCCTCCAATTAGGTATTTCAGTAAAGTCATTTGTATTTCTAGAATATCTATTGTTTATGTAAATGCAGTGGTTAACTTTATTTTTCGACCATCAGAAGTACAGTATTGTTTGTTACAAGTTGTGAACTTGGTCAGCTGAATCTCTGTGAAAGCACGGCTGTATTTCAGAAAGCTCTCTACAGGAAGTAACAGACCTAAGAAGTCATTTTGGTGTCCTCTTGTTAATAATGTGTGTTATGTGTCAAACAAACAAAAGCAATCCTCCAAGCTTTAATAGATGCTGCTCGTTCTTTAACTGCCTCTACTGTTCCCTTTAACTGCCTCTACTGTTCCCTTTAATGGGCCTCTACTGTTCCCTTTAATGGGCCTCTACTGTTTCCCTTAATGGGCCTCTACTGTTTCCTTTAATGGGCCCAGAACCTGTCTAAAGTTTACATGTTACAATTGTAATAAAATGTCTCTATGTTTGCTAAGGTGTCTGGTCCGTTGTATTGCTCAGAACTGTTGACCCAACTCAATAGGTGGCCTGTCACGAACTGTGTGTCTAATGTTCTGGTTGAGGTGTTCCCCTCATTAAACTAACTGGTGTAGTGTCTAATGTTCTGGTTGAGGTGTTCCCCTCATTACACAGTAACTGGTGTAGTGTCTAATGTTCTGGTTGAGGTGTTCCCCTCATTAAACTAACTGGTGTAGTGTCTAATGTTCTGGTTGAGGTGTTCCCCTCATTACACAGTAACTGGTGTAGTGTCTTATGTTCTGGTTGAGGTGTTCCCCTCATTAAACTAACTGGTGTAGTGTCTAATGTTCTGGTTGAGGTGTTCCCCTCATTAAACAGTAACTGGTGTAGTGTCTTATGTTCTGGTTGAGGTGTTCCCCTCATTAAACTAACTGGTAGAGTGTCTAATGTTCTGGTTGAGGTGTTCCCCTCATTAAACTAACTGGTGTAGTGTCTAATGTTCTGGTTGAGGTGTTCCCCTCATTACACAGTAACTGGTGTAGTGTCTTATGTTCTGGTTGAGGTGTTCCCCTCATTAAACAGTAACTGGTGTAGTGTCTAATGTTCTGGTTGAGGTGTTCCCCTCAGTAAACAGTAACTGGTGTAGTGTCTAATGTTCTGGTTGAGGTGTTCCCCTCATTAAACTAACTGGTAGAGTGTCTAATGTTCTGGTTGAGGTGTTCCCCTCATTAAACAGTAACTGGCGTAGTCTTATAGTTGAGCATTTTAGCATTTTAGCTAACCATAGTCAGCAGTTGTTGCTACAATGTACTACAGTAATATCTACCAAAACGCTAGTATACTACAGTAATATCTGCCAAAACGCTAGTATACTACAGTAATATCTGCCAAAACGCTAGTATACTACAGTAATATCTGCCAAAACGCTAGTATACTACAGTAATATCTGCCAAAACGCTAGTATACTACAGTAATATCTGCCAAAACGCTAGAATACTACAGTAATATCTGCCAAAACGCTAGTATACTACAGTAATATCTGCCAAAACGCTAGTATAAATCAAATGAAATCACATTTTATTGGCCACATGCGCCGAATACAACAGGTGTAGACATTACAGTGAAATGCTTACTTACAGCCCTTAACCAACAGTGCATTTATTTTTAATAAAAAAGTAAAATAAAACAACAACAAAAAAGTGTAAAATAAAATAACAGTAGGGAGGCTATTTATACAGGGGGGTACCGGTGCAGAGTCAATGTGCGGGGGCACCGGCTAGTTGAGGTAGTTGAAGTAATATGTACATGTGGGCAGAGTTAAAGTGACTATGCATAAATAATTAACAGAGTAGCAGCAGCGTAAAAAGGATGGGGTGGGGGGACAGTGCAAATAGTCCGGGTAGCCATGATTAGCTGTTCAGGGGTCTTATGGCTTGGGGGTAGAAGCTGTTGAGAAGTCTTTTGGACCTAGACTTGGCGCTCCGGTACCGCTTGCCGTGCGGTAGCAGAGAGAACAGTCTATGACTAGGGTGGCTGGAGTCTTTGACAATTTTGAGGGCCTTCCTCTGACACCGCCTGGTATAGAGGCAGATATATACTACAGTAATATCTACCAAAACGCTAGTATACTACAGTAATATCTGCCAAAACTCTAGTATACTACAGTAATATCTGCCAAAACGCTAGTATACTACAGTAATATCTACCAAAACGCTAGTATACTACAGTAATATCTGCCAAAACGCTAGTATACTACAGTAATATCTGCCAAAACGCTAGTATACTACAGTAATATCTGCCAAAACGCTAATATACTACAGTAATATCTGCCAAAACGTAGTATACTACAGTAATATCTGCCAAAACGCTAGTATACTACAGTAATATCTGCCAGAACGCTAGTATACTACAGTAATATCTGCCAAAACGCTAGTATACTACAGTAATATCTGCCAAAACGCTAGTATACTACAGTAATATCTGCCAAAACGCTAGAATACTACAGTAATATCTGCCAAAACGCTAGTATACTACAGTAATATCTGCCAAAACGCTAGTATACTACAGTAATATCTGCCAAAACGCTAGTATACTACAGTAATATCTGCCAAAACGCTAGTATACTACAGTAATATCTGCCAAAACGCTAGTATACTACAGTAATATCTGCCAAAACGCTAGTATACTACAGTAATATCTGCCAAAACGCTAGTATACTACAGTAATATCTGCCAAAACGCTAGTATACTACAGTAATATCTGCCAAAACGCTAGTATACTACAGTAATATCTGCCAAAACGCTAGAATACTACAGTGATATCTGCCAAAACGCTAATATACTACAGTAATATCTGCCAAAACGCTAGTATACTACAGTAATATCTGCCAAAACGCTAGTATACTACAGTAATATCTGCCAAAACGCTAGTATACTACAGTAATATCTGCCAAAACGCTAGTATACTACAGTAATATCTGCAAAAACACTACAGTAGTATATTCAGTGCATTCAGAAAGTATTAAGACCCCTTCCCTTTTTCCACTTTGTTACGTTACAGCTTTATTCAAACATTTTCCTCATCAATCTACACACAATACCCCATAATGACAAAGCGAAAACAGGTTTTTATAAATGTTTGACATATACAGCTGTGTAAAAAATTAAGAGACCACTGCACATTTTTCTTAAATCAGCACCTCTACATGTATGACAGCCATTCCATTCCAGTGTCTGTTGAATTCCAACACAGGCACACCTCATTCTACTGAATTAGGTACTAATTACATTTACATTACATTTTAGTCATTTAGCAGACGCTCTTATCCAGAGCGACTTACAGGAGCAATTAGGGTTAAGTGCCTTGCTTAAGGGCACATCGACAGATTTTTCACCTAGTCGGCTCGGGGATTAGAACCAGCGACCTTTCGGTTACTGGCACAACGCTCTTACCCACTAAGCTACCTGCCGCCCCAATTAGATGATCACATGAACCAAATCTTATTTAACGAGGAAAAGTATAAAAACCACTGCTGTGGTCATCACTATCCTCTTGCAATAGGACCAGCTGGATGGCAAAAACAGTGCTAATAGTACCTCAAACGTAATAATCAAAAAATAACTATTGACCATGCCAAAAGAGTTGAAAAGGAAAGTTGAGTGAGGAAAAGGGTTAAATTCTGGCTTTACTGGCAGAGGGAAACAGTGAGCGTCAGGTTGCTTCTATCCTCAAATTTCAAAGACGGCGGTTCCTTAGAACAAGGTCAAGCAGCAGACATTGGGGACAACAAAGCTACAGACCGGCAGAGGGTAAAAACAACTCTCTACTGACCGGGATGACCGCCAACTCATTCGAATGTCACTCAACAACCGTAGGATGACATCAAGTGACCTACAAAAAGAATGGCAAACGCCAGCTGGGGTGAAGTGCACGGCGAGGACGGTTCGAAACAGGCTCCTAGGGGCAGGGCTGCAAAAGGCCATAAGGATTGGACTGTAGAGGACTGGAGTAAGGTCATCTTCTCTGATGAGTCCAATTTTCAGCTTTGCCAACACCTGGTCGTCTAATGGTTAGACGGAGACCTGGAGAGGCCTACAAGCCACAGTCTCTCGCACCCACTGTGAAATTTGGTGGAGGATCGGTGATGATCTGGGGGTGCTTCGGCAAGGCTGGAATCGGGCAGATTTGTCTTTGTGAAGGACGCATGAATCAAGCCACGTACAAGGTTGTCCTGGAAGAAAACTTGCTTCCTTTTGCTCTGACATTGTTCTCCAACTCTGAGGATTGGTTTTTCCAGCAGGACAATGCGCCATGCCACACAGCCAGGTCAATCAAGGTGTGTATGGAGGACCACCAGATCAAGACCCTGTCATGGCCAGCCCAATCTCCAGACCTGAACCCCATTGAAAACTTCTGGAATGTGATCAAAAGGAAGATGGATGGTCACAAGCCATCAAACAAAGTCGAGCTGCTTGAATTTCTGTGCCAGGAGTGGCATAAAGTCACCCAACATCAATGTGAAAGACTGGTGGAGAGCCTGCCAAGACGCATGAAAGCTGTGATTGAAAATCAGGGTTATTCCACCAAATATTGATTTCTGAACTCTTCCTAAGTTAAAACATTACCATTGTGTTGTTTAAAAATGAACATGAACTTATTTTCTTTGCATTATTCGAGGTCTGACAACACTGCATCTTTTTTGTTATTTTGACCAGTTGTCATTTTCTGCAAATAAATGCTCTAAATGACAATATTTGTATTTGGAATTTGGGAGAAATGTTGTCAGTAGTTTATAGAATAAAACAAACATGTTATTTTTACCCAAACACATACAGTGAGGGAAAAAAGTATTTGATCCCATTTACATTTACATTTTACATTTTAGTCATTTAGCAGACGCTCTTATCCAGAGCGACTTACAGTTAGTGAGTGCATACATACTTTTTTTCATACTGGCCCCCCATGGGAATCGAACCCACAACCCTGGCATTGCAAACGCCATCCCTGCCGGCCAAACCCTCCCCTACCTTGGACGACGCTGGGCCAATTGTGCGCCGCCCCATGCGCCGATCCCCTGTTGATTTTGTACGTTTGTCCACTGTCAAAGACATGATCAGTCTATAATTTTAATGGTAGGTTTATTTGAACAGTGAGAGACAGAATAACAACAAAAAAATCCAGAAAAACGCATGTCAAAAATTTTATAAATTGATTTGCATTTTAATGAGGGAAATAAGTATTTGACCCCTCTGCAAAACATGACTTAGTACTTGGTGGCAAAACCCTTGTTGGCAGTCACAGAGGTCAGACATTTCTTGTAGTTGGCCACCAGGTTTGCACACATCTCAGGAGGGATTTTGTTCCACTCCTCTTTGCAGATCTTCTCCAAGTCATTAAGGTTTCGAGGCTGACGTTTGGCAACTCGAACCTTCAGCTCCCTCCACAGATTTTCTATGGGATTAAGGTCTGGAGACTGGCTAGGCCACTCCAGGACCTTAATGTGCTTCTTCTTGAGCCACTCCTTTGTTGCCTTGGCCATGTGTTTCGGGTCATTGTCATGCTGGAATATCCATCCACGACCCATTTTCAATGCCCTGGCTGAGGGAAGGAGGTTCTCACCCAAGATTTGACGGTACATGGCGTCGTCCATCGTCCCTTTGATGCGGTGAAGTTGTCCTGTCCCCTTAGCAGAAAAACACCCCCAAAGCATAATGTTTCCACCTCCATCTTTGACGGTGGGGATGGTGTTCTTGGGGTCATAGGCAGCATTCCTCCTCCTCCAAACACGGTGAGTTGAGTTGATGCCAAAGAGCTCGATTTTGGTCTCATCTGACCACAACACTTTCACCCAGTTCTCCTCTGAATTATTCAGATGTTCATTGGCAAACTTCAGACGGCCCTGTATATGTGCTTTCTTGAGCAGGGGGACCTTGCGGGCGCTGCAGGATTTCAGTCCTTCACGGCGTAGTGTGTTACCAATTGTTTTCTTGGTGACTATGGTCCCAGCTGCCTTGAGATCATTGACAAGATCCTCCTGTGTAGTTCTGGGCTGATTCCTCACCGTTCTCATGATCATTGCAACTCCACGAGGTGAGTTCTTGCATGGAGCCCCAGGCCGAGGGAGATTGACAGTTCTTTTGTCTTCCATTTGCAAATAATCGCACCAACTGTTGTCACCTTCTCACCAAGCTGCTTGGCGATGGTCTTGTAGCCCATTCCAGCGTTGTGTAGGTCTACAATCTTGTCCCTGACATCCTTGGAGAGCTCTTTGGTCTTGGCCATGGTGGAGAGTTTGGAATCTGATTGATTGATTGCTTCTGTGTACATGTGTCTTTTATACAGGTAACAAACTGAGATTAGGAGCACTCCAAACTCAGCTCGTTACCTGTATAAAATACACCTGGGAGCCAGAAATCTTTCTGATTGAGAGGGGGGTCAAATACTTATTTCCCTCATTAAAATGCAAATCAATTTATATCATTTTTGACATGCGTTTTTCTGGATTTTTTTGTTGTTATTCTGTCTCTCACTGTTCAAATAAACCTACCATTAAAATTATAGACTGATCATTTCTTTGTCAGTGGGCAAACGTACAAAATCAGGAGGGGATCAAATACTTTTTTCCCTCACTGTACCTATAAATAGTAAAACCAGAGAAACTGATAATTTTGCAGTGGTCTCTGAATTTTTTCCAGAGCTGTATATATAAATAAATACATTGAGCTCAGGTGCATCCTGTTTCCATTGATCATCCTTGAGATATTTCTACAACTTGATTGGAGTCCACCTGTGGTAAATTCAATTGATTGGACATGATTTGGGAAGGCACACACCTGTCTATATAAGGTCCCACAGTTGACAGGGCATGTCAGAGCAAAAGCCAAGCCATGAGGTCGAAGGAATTGTCCGTAGAGAATACTTTCTGAATGTAAATATAGTAATACTACAGTATTTAGGCCATAGTATCTTTTCATGTGCTGTAAATGTTCAACATGTTTGAACTAGGACCATAATGGAAATAAATTAAACGCTGCAATAACTTTTTGGGTGTTCCGACCAAATTCACATAGATCTGTCATCCTCATTGAAAGCCAGTCTAAGAAGCAGTAGATCTGTTCTATGTGTGCTATTTCTATGCTTCCCGTCGTTAAGTTTAGTTTTTGCATCTTTTACTTTCGGTTTTGTACAACCGGCGTCAAACAGATTAAAATACAATATTTTTGGATATGGAAAATATATTTCGCAGCGGTTTAGATGGTACATTCTCTACGCTGTACTTGCTTGTTTTGTCACAAACTGAAATTGGGCGAACTATTAGATTTTTGGCAACCAGGAAATGGCAGAGCAACGTCTGCATAGTACATCTTTAAAACTTTTTTGTGTTATTCTCGACAAATGTCTAAATTAATTGTTTTCACATTTATGGTTGTATTGTGTTTTTAAATACTCAAATAAAATCAATCAATCAAAGTATACTACGGTGTGGAGTAGAGTATTCTACAGTACACTACAAAATTATATATTAAGCACTACATGATCGAGGGGAACCTTAGAGGAAATCCATGAGCTCCCCAAAGACCGCACGGTCAAATCAAAACAACATCGACAAAGCTAGCAGATAAGCTAGCAGATAAGCTAGCCAGCAGCCCAATCGATCAAAACATTCTAAAGTAAGCACTATGTGATCGAGGGATACTAATGTGTAGTATTCTACAATATACTACAACATTATATAGTACATTGCCTTCAGAAAGTATTCACACCCCAAAACTTCCACATTTTGTTGGGTTACAGCCTGAATTTAAAATGGATTAAATTGTTTGTTTTTTGTCACTGGCCTACACACAATACCCCATAATGTTAAAGTGGAATTATGTTTTTCAACATTTTTACTAATTAATAAAATGCTGAAATGTCTGGAGTCAATAAGTATTCAACCCCTTTGTGATTTCAATCCTAAATAAGTTCAGGTGTAAAATGACTAAAATGTAAATGTACATGTAAAAATGTGCTTAACAAGTCACATAAGTTGCATGGACTCACTCTGTGTGCAATAATAGTGTTTAACATGATTTCTGAATGACTACCCCATCTCTGTACCCCACATATACAATTATCTGTAAGGTCCCTCAGTTGAGCAGTGAATTTCAAACACAGATTCAACCACAAAGACCAGGGAGGTTTTCCAATGCCTCGCAAAGAAGGGCACATATTGGTAGATGGGTAAAAATAAAAATCAGATATTGAATATCCCTTTGAGCATGGTGAAGTTATTAATTACACTTTGGATGGTGTATCAATACACCCAGTCACTACACAGATACAGGCGTCCTTCCTAACTCAGTTCCGGGGAGGAAGGAAACCGCTCAGGGAATTCACCATGAGGCCAATGGTGACTTTAAAACAGAGTTTAATGGCTGTGATAGGAGAAAACTGAGGATGGATCAACAACATTATAGTTACTCCACAATACTAACATAAATGACAGAGTGAAAAGAAGGAAGCCTGTACAGAATAAAAATATTCTAAAACATGCATCCTGTTTGCAACATGTGTGAATACTTACGTAAATGAGATATTTCTGTATTTCATTTTCAATATATTTGCAAAAAGGTGTAAAAATATGTTTTCCCTTTGTCATTATTGTGTGTAGATGGGTGAGAGAAAAAAAGAATCCATTTAGTAAATTTTTAATTCACAACAAAATGTGGAAGAAGTAAGGAGTATGAATGCTTTCTGAAAGGCATTGTAAGCACTACACGACTACAGTGTGAAGTATAGGATTCTACAGTATATATCGTACTATAGTAAACTGAAGAATGTTCCAATGTGGGATGGCCCAATCCCAAATTGACCCCTACGCCCTACACAACCGTGAAGATCTGATTTGACAGGTGTTAGTGATAGTGTTAGTGATTGGCCATGTGGAAGTTTCAACATATTGCTACCTGCTACTGTTATACCTCTCAGATCTCTAACAAACAAGTACACTTTGACCCGTGATCTCTCATCCTCACATACCTTGACAGAGTAGGCCAGGGAGATGGTGACAGCGAGAGGCAGGCCTTCGGGTACTTCATTTACATTTTAGTCATTTAGCAGACGCTCTTATCCAGAGCGACTTACAGTTAGTGAATACATATTATTATTTTTTTATACTGGCCCCCCGTGGGAATCGAACCCACAACCCTGGCGTTGCAAACGCCATGCTCTATCAACTGAGATACATCCCTGCCGGCCATTCCCTCCCCTACCCTGGACGACGCTGGGCCAATTGTGCGCCGCCCATGAGTCTCCCGGTCGCGGCCGGCTGCGACAGAGCCTGGATTCGAACCAGGATCTCTAGTGGCACAGTTAGCACTGCGATGCAGTGCCTTAGACCACTGCGCCACTCGACAGAGTAGGCCAGGGAGATGGTGACAGCGAGAGGCAGGCCTTCGGGTACTTCCTCACCTACCTTGACAGAGTAGGCCAGGGAGATGGTGACAACGAGAGGCAGGCCTTCGGGTACTTCCTCACCTACCTTGACAGAGTAGGCCAGGGAGATGGTGACAGCGAGAGGCAGGCCTTCGGGTACAGCCACAACCAACACAGTCACTCCGATGATGAAGAATTTGACGAAGTACTGGACATAGACCGGAGTACACTCTGCTAGCCACACACGACCTGGAAACAACAACTTATTAAATATTATATTATTATTACTATGTACAGTGCATTCGGAAAGTATTCAGACCCCTTGACCTTTTCCACATTTTGTTACATTCCAGCCTTATTCTTAAAATGGATAAAATATTACATTGATTGGACATGATTTGGGAAGGCACACACCTGTCTATATAAGGTGCCACATTATGGGGTATTGTGTGTAGATTGATGAGGCGGAAAAAACTAATTAATCAATTTTAGAATAAGACTGTAACATAACAAAATGTGGAAAAAGTCAAGGGGTCTGAACACTTTCTGAATGCACTGTATACAGGAGTACACTATGCTAGCCACACGACCTGGAAACAAGAACATTTTAAAAAGTATTTGATCCCCTGCTGATTTTGTACGTTTGCCCACTGACAAAGAAATGATCAGTCTATAATTTAAATGGTAGGTTTATTTGAACAGTGAGTTTCAGAATAACAACAAAAAAATCCAGAAAAACGCATGTCAAAAATGTTATAAATTGATTTGCATTTTAATGAGGGAAATAAGTATTTGACCCCCTCTCAATCAGAAAGATTTCTGGCTCCCAGGTCTCTTTTATACAGGTAACGAGCTGAGATTAGGAGCACACTCTTAAAGGGAGTGCTCCTAATCTCAGCTGGTTACCTGTATAAAAGACACCTGTCCACAGAAGCAATCAGATTCCAAACTCTCCACCATGGCCAAGACAAAAGAGCTCTCCAAGGATGTCAGGGACAAGATTGTAGACCTACACAAGGCTGAAATGGGCTACAAGACCATCGCCAAGCAGCTTGGTGAGAAGGTGATAACAGTTGGTGCGAAGAAACACAAAATAACTGTCAATCTCCCTCGGCCTGGGGCTCCATGCAAGATCTCACCTCGTGGAGTTGCAATGATCATGAGAATGGTGAGGAATCAGCCCAGAACTACACGGAGGATCTTGTCAATGATCTCAAGACAGCTGGGACCATAGTCACCAAGAAAACAATTGGTAACACACTACGCCGTGAAGGACTGAAATCCTGCAGCGCCCGCAAGGTCCCCCTGCTCAAGAAAGCACATATACAGGGCCGTCTGAAGTTTGCCAATGAACATCTGAATGATTCAGAGGAGAACTGGGTGAAAGTGTTGTGGTCAGATGAGACCAAAATTGAGCTCTTTGGCATTTACATTTACGTCATTTAGCAGACGCTCTTATCCAGAGCGACTTACATTATTACTATATTTTTCATACCCCCTGTGGGAATCGAACCCACAACCCTGGCGTTGCAAACGCCATGCTCTATCAACTGAGCTACATCCCTGCCGGCCATTCCCTCCCCTACCCTGGACGACGCTGGGCCAATTGCGCGCCGCCCCATGGGTCTCCCGGTCACGGCCAGCTACGACAGAGCCTGGATTCGAACCAGGATCTCTAGTGGCACAGCTAGCACTGCGATGCAGTGCCTTAGACCACTGCTCCACTCAACTCGCCGTGAATGGAGGAAGAGGAATGCTGCCTATGACCCCAAGAACACCATCCCCACTGTCAAACATGGAGGTGGAAACATTATGCTTTGGAAGTGTTTTTCTGCTAAGGGGACAGGACAACTTCACTGCATCAAAGGGACGATGGACGGGGCTATGTACCGTCAAATCTTGGGTGAGAACCTCCTTCCCTCAGCCAGGGCATTGAAAATGGGTCGTGGATGGGTATTCCAGCATGACAATGACCCAAAACACACGGCCAAGGCAACAAAGGAGTGGCTCAAGAAGAGGCACATTAAGGTCCTGGAGTGGCCTAGCCAGTCTCCAGACCTTAATCCCATAGAAAATCTGTGGAAGGGAGCTGAAGGTTTGAGTTGCCAAACGTCAGCCTCGAAACCTTAATGACTTGGAGAAGATCTGCAAAGAGGAGTGGGACAAAATCCCTCCTGAGATGTGTGCAAACCTGGTGGCCAACTACAAGAAACGTCTGACCTCTGTGACTGCCAACAAGGGTTTTGCCACCAAGTACGTCATGTTTTGCAGAGGGGTCAAATACACATTTCCCTCATTAAAATGCAAATTAATTTATAACATTTTTTATATGTGTTTTTCTGGATGTTTTTGTTGTTATTCTGTCTCTCACTGTTCAAATAAACCTACCATTAAAATTATAGACTGATCATGTCTTTGTCAGTGGGCAAACGTACAAAATCAGAAGGGGATCAAATACTTTTTTCCCCTCACTGTATACAGTATATAGCCACTCATGACCTGGAAACAGCAACATATACATATATTATTCTATATGAATATTATTATATACAGGAGTACACTCTGCTAGCCACACACAACCTGGAAACAACAACATATTAAATATTATATTAATAAATAATAATATATATATACAGGAGTACACCCTGCTAGCCACACACAACCTGGAAACAACAACATATTAAATATTATATTAATAAATATTAATATATATAAACAGGAGTACACCCTGCTAGCCACACACAACCTAGAAACAACAACATATTAAATATTATATTAATAAATATTAATATATATATACAGGAGTACTCTCTGCTAGCCACACACAACCTGGAAACAACAACATATTAAATATTATATTAATAAATATTATATATATATATATATATATATATATATATATATATATATATATATATATATATATATATATACAGGAGTACACCCTGCTAGCCACACACAACCTGGAAACAACAACATATTAAATATTATATTAATAAATATTAATATATATATATACAGGAGTACACCCTGCTAGCCACACACAACCTGGAAACAACAACATATTAAATATTATATTAATAAATATTAATATATATATACAGGTGTACACCCTGCTAGCCACACAACCTGGAAACAACAACATATTAAATATTATATTAATAAATATTAATATATATATATATACAGGAGTACACCCTGCTAGCCACACACAACCTGGAAACAACAACATATTAAATATTATATTAATAAATATTAATATATAAATACAGGAGTACACCCTGCTAGCCACACACAACCTGGAAACAACAACATATTAAATATTATATTAATAAATATTAATATATATATACAGGAGTACTCTCTGCTAGCCACACACAACCTGGAAACAACAACATATTAAATATTATATTAATAAATATTAATATATATATATATACACAGGAGTACACCCTGCTAGCCACACACAACCTGGAAACAACAACATATTAAATATTATATTAATAAATATTAATATATATATACAGGTGTACACCCTGCTAGCCACACAACCTGGAAACAACAACATATTAAATATTATATTAATAAATATTAATATATATATATATACAGGAGTACACCCTGCTAGCCACACACAACCTGGAAACAACAACATATTAAATATTATATTAATAAATATTAATATATATAAACAGGAGTACACCCTGCTAGCCACACACAACCTGGAAACAACAACATATTAAATATTATATTAATAAATATTAATATATATATACAGGAGTACTCTCTGCTAGCCACACACAACCTGGAAACAACAACATATTAAATATTATATTAATAAATATTAATATATATATATATACACAGGAGTACACCCTGCTAGCCACACACAACCTGGAAACAACAACATATTCAATATTATATTAATAAATATTAATATATATATATATACAGGAGTACACCCTGCTAGCCACACACAACCTGGAAACAACAAAATATTAAATATTAAATTTTTTTTTTTTTTTTTTTTTTTTAATTTATTATTTTTCTTTATTTTTTTCTTTTTTTTTTTTTTCTTTTTTTTTTCTTTTTTTTGGGGGGGGAAGGATCAGCTTAATATTGCAGATAGATTGTATCTTCTATCAATGTAATTGTCTGCATCACTTCCAATCCCCCATATTTTTTTTTATTTTTTATATATATATATTCCCCTTTATTACTTTTCAACCCCACCATCCTTTCCCTACTTGGAGTAAATTAGTGAACAACAACGCCCAGGCCTCTACTTCCGGTCCATACTCACTATCTACACCTTATGGACAGAGTTAATTTTACAATAATTCTATATCTATATATATATATATATATATATATATATATATATATATATATATATATATATATATATATATATATATATATATATATATATATACACATACACACACACACACACACACACACACACACACATATATATATATATATATATATATACACACATATACATACACATACATATACATACATACACACATACATATATATATACATACACATACACATACACATACATACATATATACATACAGTGGGGAAAACAAGCACCTAGTCAGCCACCAATTGTGCAAGTTCTCCCACCCAAAAAGACGAGAGAGGCCTGCAACCCCCATCACAGGCACACATCAACTACGACAGACAAACTGAGAAAATAAAATCCAGAAAATCACATTGTAGGACCCTCCATGAATTCATTTGCAAACCATGGTGGAAAACAAGCATCCGGTCACCTACAAACAAGCAAGATTTCTGGCTCTCACAGACCTGTAACTTCTTCTTTAAGAGGCTCCTCTGTCCTCCACTCGTTACCTGTATTAATGGCACCTGTTTGAACTTGTTATCAGTATAAAAGACACCTGTCCACAACCTCAAACAGTCACACTCCAAACTCCACTATGGCCAAGACCAAAGAGCTGTCAAAGGACACCAGAAACAAAATTGTAGACCTGCACCAGGCTGGGAAGACTGAATCTGCAATAGGTAAGCAGCTTGGTTTGAAGAAATCAACTGTGGGAGCAATTATTAGGAAATGGAAGACATACAAGACCACTGATAATCTCCCTTGATCTGGGGCTCCACGCAAGATCTCACCCCGTGGGGTCAAAATGATCACAAGAACGGTGAGCAAAAATCCCAGAACCACACGGGGGGACCTAGTGAATGACCTGCAGAGAGCTGGGACCAAAGTAACAAAGCCTACCATCAGTAACACACTACGCCGCCAGGGACTCAAATTCTGCAGTGCAAGACGTGTCCCCCTGCTTAAGCCAGTACATGTCCAGGCCCGTCTGAAGTTAGCTAGAGTGCATTTGGATGATCCAGAAGAGGATTGGGAGAATGTCATATGGTCAGATGAAACCAAAATAGAACTTTTGGGTAAAAACTCAACTCGTCGTGTTTGGAGGACAAAGAATGCTGAGTTGCATCCAAAGAACACCATACCTACTGTGAAGCATGGGGGTGGAAACATCATGCTTTGGGGCTGTTTTTCTGCAAAGGGACCAGGACGACTGATCCGTGTAAAGGAAAGAATGAATGGGGCCATGTATCGTGAGATTTTGAGTGAAAACCTCCTTCCATCAGCAAGGGCATTGAAGATGAAACGTGGCTGGGTCTTTCAGCATGACAATGATCCCAAACACACCGCCCGGGCAACGAAGGAGTGGCTTCGTAAGAAGCATTTAAAGGTCCTGGAGTGGCCTAGCCAGTCTCCAGATCTCAAATATTAATATATATATACAGGTGTACACCCTGCTAGCCACACAACCTGGAAACAACAACATATTAAATATTATATTAATAAATATTAATATATATATATATACATGAGTACACCCTGCTAGCCACACACAACCTGGAAACAACAACATATTACATATTATATTAATAAATATTAATATATAAATACAGGAGTACACCCTGCTAGCCACACACAACCTGGAAACAACATCATATTAAATATTATATTAATAAATATTAATATATACAGTGGGGAGAACAAGTATTTGATACACTGCCGATTTTGCAGGTTTTCCTACTTACAAAGCATGTAGAGGTCTGTAATTTTTATCATAGGTACACTTCAACTGTGAGAGATGGAATCAAAAACAAAAATCCATAAAATCACATTGTATGATTTTTAAGTAATTAATTTGCATTTTATTGCATGACATAAGTATTTGATCACCTACCAACCAGTAAGAATTCCGGCTCTCACAGACCTGTTAGTTTTTCTTTAAGAAGCCCTCCTGTTCTCCACTCATTACCTGTATTAACTGCACCTGTTTGAACTCGTTACCTGTATAAAAGACACCTGTCCACACACTCAATCAAACAGACTCCAACCTCTCCACAATGGCCAAGACCAGAGAGCTGTGTAAGGACATCAGGGATAAAATTGTAGACCTGCACAAGGCTGGGATGGGCTACAGGACAATAGGCAAGCAGCTTGGTGAGAAGGCAACAACTGTTGGCGCAATTATTAGAAAATGGAAGAAGTTCAAGTTGACGGTCAATCATCCTCGGTCTGGGGCTCCATGCAAGATCTCACCTCATGGGGCATCAATGGTCATGAGGAAGGTGAGGGATCAGGCCAGAACTACACGGCAGGACCTGGTCAATGACCTGAAGAGAGCTGGGACCACAGTCTCAAAGAAAACCATTAGTAACACACTACGCTGTCATGGATTAAAATCCTGCAGCTCACGCAAGGTCCCCCTGCTCAAGCCAGCGCATGTCCAGGCCCGTCTGAAGTTTGCCAATGACCATCTGGATGATCCAGAGGAGGGATGGGAGAAGGTCATGTGGTCTGATGAGACAAAAATAGAGCTTTTTGGTCTAAACTCCACTCGCCGTGTTTGGAGGAAAAAGAAGGATGAGTACAACTCCAAGAACACCATCCCAACCGTGAAGCATGGAGGTGGAAACATCATTCTTTGGGGATGCTTTTCTGCAAAGGGGACAAGACGACTGCGCCATATTGAGGGGAGGATGGATGTGGCCATGTATCGCGAGATCTTGGCCAACAATCTCCTTCCCTCAGTAAGAGCATTGAAGATGGGTCGTGGCTGGGTCTTCCAGCATGACAACGACCCGAAACACACAGCCAGGGCAACTAAGGAGTGGCTCCGTAAGAAGCATCTCAAGGTCCTGGAGTGGCCTAGCCAGTCTCCAGACCTGAACCCAATAGAACATCTTTTGAGGGAGCTGAAAGTCTGTATTGCCCAACGACAGCCCCGAAACCTGAAGGATCTGGAGAAGGTCTGTATGGAGGAGTGGGCCAAAATCCCTGCTGCAGTGTGTGCAAACCTGGTCAAGACCTACAGGAAATGTATGATCTCTGTAATTGCAAACAAAAGTTTCTGTACCAAATATTAAATTCTGCTTTTCTGATGTATCAAATACTTATGTCATGCAATAAAATGGAAATTAATTACTTAAAAATCATATAATGTGATTTTCTGGATTTTTGTTTTAGATTCCGTCTCTCACGGTTGAAGTGTACCTATGATAAAAATTACCGACCTCTACATGCTTTGTAAGTAGGCAAACCTGCAAAATCGGCAGTGTATCAAATACTTGTTCTCCCCACTGTATATACAGGAGTACACCCTGCTAGCCACACACAACCTGGAAACAACAACATATTAAATATTATATTAATAAATATTAATATATATATACAGGAGTACACCCTGCTAGCCATACACAACCTGGAAACAACAACATATTAAATATTATATTAATATTATATATATACAGGAGTACACCCTGCTAGCCACACACAACAACATATTAAATATTATATTAATAATTATTAATATATATATACAGGAGTACACTCTGCTAGCCACACACAGCCTGGAAACAACAACATATTAAATATTATATTAATATTATATATACAGGAGTACACCCTGCTAGCCACACACAACCTGGAAACAACAACATATTAAATATTATATTAATAAATATTAATATATATATACAGGAGTACACCCTGCTAGCCACACACAACCTGGAAACAACAACATATTAAATATTATATTTATTGAATGATTGACACGCTTGATTAAGACGGGCAATAATGACTGTATAAAATACATCTTTAAAATACTGAGCTAAATTTTATGCAAAAAAAGGTGATCTTATTTTATACTAATACAATTGTTCAGAGAAAGTGATTTTGTTTAAGTAATAGTATTTTTTCTCAAAAAGGTAGGGGTCAAAATTAATGACACCCCTAAAGATTCTTATAAATAAAGTAGTCACAGTGTAGTATTTGGTTTGATATTCCTTGACTACATCAAGCTTGTGTCTCAAAAAACGTTCTTCTATTTTCACCACCGGAATTATGGCCGCAGTAGTTGGGGGTGGTGCGAAAGAGATGTGTTCTGATGAATAAACAAGTTGTGGGTGTGTCGAGGGTTGGCCCCTCACTGGCCTATCAGAACATGCTCCATAGCTAATTATGTGGTTGTTTTAAGTATTTACAATGTTTTATTTATTAGCATTGTCATCAACTCCAATTTGAATGTTAGTTTATTATAGCCTAGTTTGTAAAATAGCCTGCCTCATATTTGCTAAATATTTTGAACAAGTTTGCAGTCCATATTATTCTAATTGCATTGCTTCAAAATGGAAATACGTTGTTAAACATCGGCTATAGCATTTACACTGATATAAGGGCTAGGCCTACTGTAAATTGCAGTCTGTGGACGTGCCAAACGTAGTCAATAAGCAACATTAAATTCACTAGGTTATTGATAAGGCCCAAAAAGACAGTGTATAATTCTAACCAAATTCTAATAAAAACGAAATAACAAATTGTTTTAAATAGGCTATGTCTATATACAGTTACAGGCACCATAATTGCTCACCGTGGGGGTATAATACAGACAAGGCAACTTAGAATATGGAGGGTTTTACGCACATCGAAACTTTCCGAAGGAGCTGGATAAAGATCCAATATAAAGAGAAAGGGGGAATGTCCACTCACCGTTATACTGCTCGCAAATGTTATGTTTTATAAACATCATGGAACCATCGTACAGATCACATTTGCACTTCTTCAGAAATAGCAGACGAAATTGCATTGCATTAAAGCCATGTACGTTCTCACCGTAAACCCTTGGATAGTGAATCTTTCTAATAAGTTTGGTTTCTAATCAAATTAAACGGAAAACAATCAATCCGTTTTTTTAAACCAACAACAATATTTCTAAATACAGTACCAGTCAAAAGTTTGGACACACCTACTCATTCAAGAGTTTTTCTTTATTTTTACTATTTTCTACATTGTAGAATAATAGTGAAGACATCAAAACTATGACATAACACATATGGAATCATGTAGAAACCAAAAAGTGTTAAACAAATCAAAATATATTTTATATTTGAGATTCTTCAAATAGCCACCCTTTGCCTTGATGACAGCTTTGCACACTCTTGGCATTCTCTCAACCAGCTTCACCTGGAATGCTTTTCCAACAGTCTTGAAGGAGTTCCCACATATGCTGAGCACTTGTTGGCTGCTTTTCCTTCCTCTGCGGTCCGACTCATCCCAAACCATCTCAATTGAGGTCGGGGATTGTGGAAGCCAGGTCATCTGATGCAGCACTCCATCACTCTCCTTCGTTGTCAAATAGCCCTTACACAGCCTGGAGGTGTGTAGGGTCATTGTCCTGTTGAAAAACAAATGATAGTCCCACTAAGCCCAAACCAGATGGGATGGCGTATCGCTGCAGAATGCTGTGGTAGCCATGCTGGTTAAGTGTGCCTTGAATTCTAAATAAATAAGACAGTGTCACCAGCAAAGCACCCCCACACCATAACACCTCCTCCTCCATGCTTTACGGTGGGAACTACACATGCGGAGATCATCTGTTCACCCACACCGCGTATCACAAAGACACGGAGGTTGGAACCAAAAATCTCCAATTTGGACTCCAAAACAAAGGACACATTTCTACCGGTCTAATATCCATTGCTCGTGTTTCTTGGCCCAAACAGGTCTCTTCTTCTTATTAGTGTCCTTTAGTAGTGGTTTTGTTGCAGCAATTTGACCATGAAGGCCTGATTCACACAGTTCCCTCTGAACAGTTGATGTTGATGTCACTGTGAGTTGAACTCTGTGAAGCATTTATTTGGGCTGCAATTTCTGAGGCTGGTAACTCTAATGAACTTATCCTCTGCAGCAGAGGTAACTCTGGGTCTTCCATTCCTGTGGCGGTCCTCATGAGAGCCAGTTTCATCATAGCACTTGATGGTTTTTGCGACTGCACTTGAAGAAACTTTCAAAGTTCTTGAAATGTTCCATATTGACTGACCTTGATGTCTTAAAGTAATGGACTGTCGTTTCTCTTTGCTTATTTGAGCTGTTCTTGCCATAATATGGACTTGGTCTTTTACCAAATAGGGCTATCTTCTGTATATCCCCCCTTTCTCCTCCCTGCTGAATCCTCCTCCCCCCCCCCCCCCCCCCCCCCCCCCCCCTCCTCCCTCTCTGTGGATGACTTCGTCAACCATTTTGAAAAGAAGGTTGACGACATCCGATCCTCGTTTGTTAAGTCAAATGACACTGCTGGTCCTGCTCACACTGCCCTACCCTATGCTTTGACTTCTTTCTCCCCTCTCTCTCCAGATAAAATCTTGTGACTTGTGACGGCAGGCCGCCCAACAACCTGCCCGCTTGACCCTATCCCCTCCTCTCTTCTCCAGACCATCTCCGGTGACCTTCTCCCTTACCTCACCTCGCTGATCAACTCATCCTTGACCGCTGGCTATGTCCCTTCCGTCTTCAAGAGAGCGAGAGTTGCACCCCTTCTCAAAAAACCAACACTCGATCCCTCTGATGTCAACAACTACAGACCAGTATCCCTTCTTTCTTTTCTCTCCAAAACTATTGAGCGTGCCGTCTTTAGCCAACTCTCTTGCTATCTCTCTCAGAATGACCTTCTTGATCCAAACCAGTCAGGTTTCAAGACTGGTCATTCAACTGAGACTGCTCTTCTCTGTGTCACGGAGGCTCTCCGCACTGCTAAAGCTAACTCTCTCTCCTCTGCTCTTGTCCTTCTAGACCTGTCTGCTGCCTTTGATACTGTGAACCATCAGATCCTCCTCTCCACCCTCTCCGAGCTGGGCATCTCCGGCGCGGCTCACTCTTGGATTGCGTCCTACCTGACCGGTCGCTTCTACCAAGTGGCGTGGCGAGAAGCTGTCTCCGCACCACGTGCTCTCACCACTGGTGTCCCCCAGGGCTCAGTTCTAGGCCCTCTCCTATTCTCCCTATACACCAAGTCACTTGGCTCTGTCATATCCTCACATGGCCTCTCCTATCATTGCTACGCTGACGACACACAACTAATCTTCTCCTTTCCCCCTTCTGATAACCAGGTGGCGAATCGCATCTCTGCATGTCTGGCAGACATATCAGTATGGATGACGGATCATCACCTCAAGCTGAACCTTGGCAAGACGGAGCTGCTCTTCCTCCCGGGGAAGGACTGCCTGTTCCATGATCTCGCCATCACGGTTGACAACTCCGTTGTGTCCTCCTCCCAGAGTGCGAAGAGCCTTGGCGTGACCCTGGACAACACCCTGTCGTTCTCCGCTAACATCAAGGCGGTGACCCGATCCTGTAGGTTCATGCTCTACAACATTCGGAGAGTACGACCCTGCCTTACACAGGAAGCGGCACAGGTCCTAATCCAGGCACTTGTCATCTCCCGTCTGGATTACTGCAACTCGCTGTTGGCTGGGCTCCCTGCCTGTGCCATTAAACCCCTACAACTCATCCAGAATGCTGCAGCCCGTCTGGTGTTCAACCTTCCCAAGTTCTCTCACGTCACCCCGCTCCTCCGCACACTCCACTGGCTTCCAGTTGAAGCTCGCATCTGCTACAAGACCATGGTGCTTGCCTACGGAGCTGTGAGGGGAACGGCACCTCCGTACCTTCAGGCTCTCATCAGTCCCTACACCCAAACGAGGGCATTGCGTTCATCCACCTCTGGCCTGCTGGCTCCCCTACCTCTGCGGAAGCATAGTTCCCGCTCAGCCCAGTCAAAACTGTTCGCTGCTCTGGCACCCCAATGGTGGAACAAGCTCCCTCACGACGCCAGGACAGCGGAGTCACTCACCACCTTCCGGAGACATTTGAAACCCCACCTCTTTAAGGAATACCTGGGATAGGATAAAGTAATCCTTCTGCCCCCCCCCCCCCCCCCTTACCCCAACCCAAAAAAAAAAAAAAACATTGTAAAGTGGTGTTCCCACTGGCTATAAGGTGAATGCACCTATTTGTAAGTCGCTCTGGATAAGAGCGTCTGCTAAATGACGTAAATGTAAATGTACCTTGTCACAACACAACTGATTGGCTCAAACGCATTAAGAAGGAAAGAAATTCCACAAATTAACTTTTAAGAAGGCACACCTGTTAATTGAAATGCATTCCAGGTGACTACCTCTTGAAGCTGGTTGAGAGAATGCCAGGAGTGTGCAAAGCTGTCATCAAGGCAAAGGGTGGCTATTTGAAGAATCTCAAATATAAAATATATTCAGATTTGTTTAACACTTTTTGGGGTGTTACTACATGATTCCATGTATTATTTCATGTTTTTGATGTCTTCATTTTTATTCTACAATGTAAAAAATCGTAAAAATAAAGAGAAACCCTTGAATCAGTAGGTGTGTCCAACCTTTTGACTGGTAATGTAGTATGGGGTCAGAAGCATGAATAAATCTCATTCCAAAAGGCAATGTGTGCACACTTACAGTGCCTTTGGAAATTATTCAGACCCCTTGAATTTTTCCACATTTCTATCTTACAGCCTTATTCTAAAATGGATTAAATTGTTTTTTTCCCCCTCATCAATCTACACACAATACCCCATAATGACAAAGCAAAAGCAAATATCACATTTACATAAGTATTTAGACCATTTACTCAGTACTTTGTTAAAGCACCTTTGGCAGGGATTATAGCCTTGAGTCTTCTTGGGTATGACGCTACAAGCTTGGCACACCTGTATTTGGGGAGTTTCTCCCATTCATCTCTGCAGATCCTCTCAAGCTCTGTCAGGTTGGATGGGGAGTGTCGCTGCACAGCTATTTTCAGGTCTCTCCGGAGATGTTAGATCGGGTTCAAGTCCAGACTCTGGCTGGGCCACTAAAGGACGTTCAGAGACTTGTCCCGAAGCCACTCCTGCGTTGTCTTGGCTGTGTGTTTAGGGTCGTTGTCCTGTTGGATGGTGAACTTTCACCCCAGTCTGAGAACCTGCTCCAGAGAGCTCAGGACTTCATCAAGGATCTCTCTGTACTTTGCTCCGTTCATCATTCCCTTGATCCTGACTAGTCTCCCAGTCCCTGCCGCTGAAAAACAACCCCACAACATGATGCTGCCACCACCATGCTTCACAGTAGGGATGGTGCCAGGTTTCCTCCAGACGTGGCGCTTGGCATTCAGGCGAAAGACCTCAATCTTGGTTTCATCAGACCAGATAATCTTGTTTCTCATGGTCTGAGAGTCTTTAGGTGCCTTTTGGCAAACTCCAAGCGGGCTTTCATGTGCCTTTTACTGAGGAGTGGCTTCCGTCTGGCCACTCTACCATAAAGGCCTGATTGGTGGAGTGCTGCAGAGATGGTTGTCCACCTGGAAGGTTCTCCCATCTCCACAGAGGAACTAGAGCTCTGTCAGAGTGATCATCGGGTTCTTGGTCACCTCCCTGACCAAGGCCCTTCTCCCCCGATTGCTCAGTTTGGCCGGGCGGCCAGCTCTAGGAAGAGACTTGGTGGCTCCAAACTTCTTCCATTTAAGAATGATGGAGGCCATTATGTTCTTGGGGACCTTCAATGCTGCAGAAATGTTTTGGTACCCTTCCCCAGAGCTATGCCTCGACACAATCCTGTCTCAGAGCTCTACGGACAATTCCTTTGACCTCATGGCTTGGTTTTTGCTCTGACATGCACTGTCAACTGTGGGACCTTATATAGACAGGTGTATGCCTTTCCAAATCATGTCCAATCAATTGAGTTTACCACATGTGGACTCCAATCAAGTTGTAGAAATATCTCAAGTATGATCAATGGAAACAGGATGCATTTGAGCTCAATTTCGAGTCTCATCGCAAAGGGTCTGAATACTTCTGTAAATAAGGTATTCTGTTTTAGATTTTTTGATACATTTGCAAAAAATGTCTGAACCTGTTTTCGCTTTGTCATTATGGGGTATTGTGTGTAGATTGAGGATTCGTTTTCATTTAATCAATTTCAGAATAAGGCTGTAATGTAACGAAGTGGAAAAAGTCAAGGGGTCTGAATACTTTCCGAAGGCACTGTAGTCCTAAGGGATGTTTGTATCCATTGAATACAGTTTATTACATTTGACATTGTAGTCATTTAGCAGATGCTCTTATCCAGAGCGACAAACAGTTAGTGCATTCATCTTAAGATAGCTAGGTGGGACAACCACATATCTCAGTCATAGTAAGTACATTTTTCCTCAGTAAAGTAGCTATCAGCAAAGTGTAGGGGGAGGGGAGGAGTCAGTGCTCGTAGGGGGAGGAGTCAGTGCTTGTAGGGGGAGGGGAGGAGTCAGTGCTCGCGGGGGGAGGGGGGAGTCAGTGCTCGCGGGGGGAGGGGAGGAGTCAGTGCTTGTAGGGGGAGGGGAGGAGTCAGTGCTCGCGGGGGGAGGGGAGGAGTCAGTGCTCGCGGGGGGAGGGGAGGTGTCAGTGCTCGCGGGGAAGGGGGGAGTCAGTGCTCGCGGGGGGAGGGGAGGAGTCAGTGCTCGCGGGGTGAGGGGAGGACTCAGTGCTTGTAGGGGGAGGGGAGGAGTCAGTGCTCGCGGGGAAGGGGGGAGTCAGTGCTCGCGGGGGGAGGGGAGGGGAGGAGTCAGTGCTCGCGGGGGGAGGGGAGGAGTCAGTGCTTGTAGGGGGAGGGGAGGAGTCAGTGCTCGCGGGGGGGAGGGGAGGAGTCAGTGCTCGCGGGGGGAGGGGAGGAGTCAGTGCTCGCGGGGAAGGGGAGAGTCAGTGCTAGTAGGGGGAGGGGAGGAGTCAGTGCTAGTAGGTTGAGGGGAGGAGTCAGTGCTAGTAGGTTGAGGGGAAAGTCAAGTGCGAGTGTTAGTTTACAAAAGGCAATTTTATTACAAATATTTTATTTTGAGAGCTGGGTGCAGTGGGATTATTTAAGACACTCTCTGAAGTGGTAGGGTTTCAGATTTTTTCGGAAGATGGACAGGCAAGCTGGTTCCACCATTTGGGTGGCAGGACAGAGAAGAGCTTGCACTGGGCTGAGCGGGAGCTGCCCACCGTGGAGTTGTCAACCGTGATGGAGAGGTCTTGGAGCGGGCAGGCCATCCCTGGAAGGAAGAGCAGCTCTGTTTTGTTGAGCTTGAGGTGGTGGGCCAACATCCAAGCTGAGACATCTGCCAGGCCACCTGGGTGTCAGAAGGGGGAAGGAGAAAAGTAGTTGAGTGTCATCCTCATAGCAATGATAGGAGAGACCATATGAGGATATGACGGAGCCGAGTGACTTGGTGTATAGAGAGAAGAGGGCCTAGAACCGAGCCCTGGGGGACACCAGTAGTGAGAGTACATGGTGCAGACACAGATTGGAGCGGCCTGCCACATAGGGTGCATTTCTAATATTGGATTATAATGATGACAGCGCTACGTGAGTTTGTATTTTGAATTTCGTGGTCGCACATTAAGATTCGTGGTTGCAACTACGATTCGCAAATGTGTAATTATATTTTGCAAGCTTGTACTTTGACATTGAAGCATAAAGTCCATTTACGTGTATGAATAGTCTGCTGTACATAAAAAATAGACTTGCAGATTTTGAATCTGCGCGCGCTCTGAGTTATGTCACGGTTGTCACGATACCAAGAGATTCGTAAAATTGTAGAAAGTTTTGTACATTTGTAGAAAGAGATTTGCAAGTAAAAAAAAAAAATTGATCTGGGGGCAGGAGCATTTACTCCTGACCAATCAGTTCCCTCTGCCAAAACCACAGCCGCCTAAACTTTGGCTGGATTGTTCCATCAAACAAATCTCAGGAAGTAGCTACCCACATGAGCAATAGAGGATGAGGTAAATAAAACGTAAAGTATCTACTTTTTTAATCTGTGTAATTTTTTTTGTTGTTGTTGAAAGGCATGACTGTAGTTTGCTTATCATGTGAAATATAATTGTACATTTCAGACGAACTCCAGACCAGCCAATGCATTGACAGCCGCTATTGCGTTTGCTAACTGGCCTCTGAAATTCATCCTAGCTTTACTATCAACTGGCTAGCTTCATCAGGCAGCTTTAGATGCAAGGGGAAAACAAATATATTTACTAGTTAACCATCTTATTGACAAAGTTGATATAAATGCCATTACTTAGCTAGCTATCTAGCTAAATTGAAACTGCTAGCTAGCTAACTCCCACCATCATCACTTCAGTGTAGCTAATGTTAGCAAGATTTATAGAAAATAAAAACGATATATTTGCTAGCTATATTTTGAAAACTTCTTACTGACTTTTGAACACTTGACAAACTACTTCATTCCACTGCCTGTATATTGATTAATTGGTGACTGAAAAAAAGTTGGCAAGAATAATTTCGCGAGGCTGTATTGGTTGGGTATCATTTGGCTGATGTGCACATTTACATGAGTGTTTAATTAGCCTAGCTAGCCAAGTTACTGACTGTTATTCATGTATTTGTTGTTATTGCATTTCAGGTGGAGATCACTAGAAAGCAGAAAGCTGCCAGACCACCACAGGACCCTAGAGGTATTACAGTCAATGCTTATAAACTGGAGATTGTATGTGAATTGCCTTTTATATCAATGACACTAACAAAATGGTTGGATTGTTCAGCAACATGTGCAGTAAATGCTAACACGGCTTTGGTGATGAAAGACACATCATGTATTTATTGTAATTTCAGGCCATGTCATCTCTCCATTAGGCCACTGCATGCTGTGACAAGGACCTGGATGGTGACACATATCTGCTTTCAGCTGCCTGCCTGAATACTGGGGCCTTCAGTGGTACCTTCCCTTTGATGACAGTCTCTGGTGACTGCCTGAATACTGGGGCCTTCAGTGGTACCTTCCCTTTGATGACAGTCTCTGGTGACATCATCTGCTTCATGCTGCCTGCCTGAATACTGGGGCCTTCAGTGGTACCTTCCCTTTGATGACAGTCTCTGGTGACTGCCTGAATACTGGGGCCTTCAGTGGTACCTTCCCTTTGATGACAGTCTCTGGTGACTGCCTGAATACTGGGGCCTTCAGTGGTACCTTCCCTTTGATGACAGTCTCTGGTGACTGCCTGAATACTGGGGCCTTCAGTGGTACCTTCCCTTTGATGACAGTCTCTGGTGACTGCCTGAATACTGGGGCCTTCAGTGGTACCTTCCCTTTGATGACAGTCTCTGGTGACTGCCTGAATACTGGGGCCTTCAGTGGTACCTTCCCTTTGATGACAGTCTCTGGTGACTGCCTGAATACGGGGGCCTTCAGTGGTACCTTCCCTTTGATGACAGTCTCTGGTGACTGCCTGAATACTGGGGCCTTCAGTGGTACCTTCCCTTTGATGACAGTCTCTGGTGACTGCCTGAATACTGGGGCCTTCAGTGATACCTTCCCTTTGATGACAGTCTCTGGTGACTGCCTGAATACTGGGGCCTTCAGTGGTACCTTCCCTTTGATGACAGTCTCTGGTGACTGCCTGAATACTGGGGCCTTCAGTGGTACCTTCCCTTTGATGACAGTCTCTGGTGACTGCCTGAATACTGGGGCCTTCAGTGGTACCTTCCCTTTGATGACAGTCTCTGGTGACTGCCTGAATACTGGGGCCTTCAGTGGTACCTTCCCTTTGATGACAGTCTCTGGTGACTGCCTGAATACTGGGGCCTTCAGTGGTACCTTCCCTTTGATGACAGTCTCTGGTGACTGCCTGAATACTGGGGCCTTCAGTGGTACCTTCCCTTTGATGACAGTCTCTGGTGACTGCCTGAATACTGGGGCCTTCAGTGGTACCTTCCCTTTGATAACAGTCTCTGGTGACTGCCTGAATACTGGGGCCTTCAGTGGTACCTTCCCTTTGATGACAGTCTCTGGTGACTGCCTGAATACTGGGGCCTTCAGTGGTACCTTCCCTTTGATGACAGTCTCTGGTGACTGCCTGAATACTGGGGCCTTCAGTGGTACCTTCCCTTTGATGACAGTCTCTGGTGACTGCCTGAATACTGGGGACTTCAGTGGTACCTTCCCTTTGATGACAGTCTCTGGTGACTGCCTGAATACTGGGGCCTTCAGTGGTACCTTCCCTTTGATGACAGTCTCTGGTGACTGCCTGAATACTGGGGCCTTCAGTGGTACCTTCCCTTTGATGACAGTCTCTGGTGACTGCCTGAATACTGGGGCCTTCAGTGGTACCTTCCCTTTGATGACAGTCTCTGGTGACTGCCTGAATACTGGGGCCTTCAGTGGTACCTTCCCTTTGATGACAGCAAGAGTCTCCTGATCTCTGTGTCATAACCATGTACTGTAGGTAACCACTCAAATTCATAGAAACTGCTACAAACACAATAACTGACTTACAGTATATTCACTTGTCTCTGGCTGCGATGAGACAGGCAGCCCAATTCTGATCTTTTTTCCACTAACTGGTATTTTGACCAATCACATCAGATATTTTTCAGTGTTAATTTGATTGGTCAAAAGACCAATTAGTGAAAGAAATATCAGACTTGGGCTGCTGTCTAAACGGAGTATATTTTTCAAATTTTTCAGTCTTGTCTGGGATATACAGTGCCTTTGGAAAGTATTCAGACCCCTTTACTTTTTCCACATTTTATTAGGTTACAGGCTTATTAAAATTTTTATTACATACAGTAGGGAGAACAAGTATTTGATACACTGCCGATTTTGCAGGTTTTCTTACTTACAAAGCATGTAGAGGACTGTAATTTTGATCATAGGTACACTTCAACTGTGAGAGACGGAATCTAAAACAAAAATCCAGAAAATCACATTGTATGATTTTTAAGTAATTAATTTGCATTTTATTGCATGACATAAGTATTTGATCACCTACCAACCAGTAAGAATTCCGGCTCTCACAGACCTGTTAGTTTTTCTTTAAGAAGCCCTCCTGTTCTCCACTCATTACCTGTATTAACTGCACCTGTTTGAACTCGTTACCTGTATAAAAGACACCTGTCCACACACTCAATCAAACAGACTCCAACCTCCCCACAATGGCCAAGACCAGAGAGCTGTATAAGGACATCAGGGATAAAATTGTAGACCTGCACAAGGCTGAGATGGGCTACAGGACAATAGGCAAGCAGCTTGGTGAGAAGGCAACAACTGTTGGCGCAATTATTCGAAAATGGAAGAAGTTCAAGATGACGGTCAATCACCGTCGGCCTGGGGCTCCATGCAAGATCTCACCTCGTGGGGCATCAATGATCATGAGGAAGGTGAGGGATCAGCCCAGAACTACACGGCAGGACCTGGTCAATGACCTGAAGAGAGCTGGGACCACAGTCTCAAAGACAACCATTAGTAACACACTACGCCGTCATGGATTAAAATCCTGCAGCGCACGCAAGGTCCCCCTGCTCAAGCCAGCGCATGTCCAGGCCCGTCTGAAGTTTGCCAATGACCATCTGGATGATCCAGAGGAGGAATGGGAGAAGGTCATGTGGTCTGATGAGACAAAAATAGAGCTTTTTGGTCTAAACTCCACTCGCCGTGTTTGGAGGAAGAAGAAGGATGAGTACAACCCCAAGAACACCATCCCAACCGTGAAGCATGGAGGTGGAAACATCATTCTTTGGGGATGCTTTTCTGCAAAGGGGACAGGACGACTGCACCGTATTGAGGGGAGGATGGATGGGGCCATGTATCACGAGATCTTGGCCAACAACCTCCTTCCCTCAGTAAGAGCATTGAAGATGGGTCGTGGCTGGGTCTTCCAGCATGACAACGACCCGAAACACACAGCCAGGGCAACTAAGGAGTGGCTCCGTAAGAAGCATCTCAAGGTCCTGGAGTGGCCTAGCCAGTCTCCAGACCTGAACCCAATAGAAAATCTTTGGAGGGAGCTGAAAGTCCGTATTGCCCAGCGACAGCCCCGAAACCTGAAGGATCTGGAGAAGGTCTGTATGGAGGAGTGGACCAAAATCCCTGCTGCAGTGTGTGCAAACCTGGTCAAGACCTACAGGAAACGTATGATCTCTGTAATTGCAAACAAAGGTTTCTGTACCAAATATTAAGTTCTGCTTTTCTGATGTATCAAATACTTATGTCATGCAATAAAATGCAAATTAATTACTTATAAATCATACAATGTGATTTTCTGGATTTTTGTTTTAGATTCCGTCTCTCACAGTTGAAGTGTACCTATAATAAAAATTACAGACCTCTACATGCTTTGTAAGTAGGAAAACCTGCAAAATCGGCAGTGTATCAAATACTTGTTCTCCCCACTGTAGGTTTTTTTCCTCATCAATCTGCACACAACAATACCACATAACGACAAAGCAAAAACAGGTTTTTAGAAATGTTTGCTAATATATAAAAAATACAAAAACAGAAGTATTCAGACCCTTTACTCAGTACTGAGAGACATGGTGGTGGAGCAGAGAGACTGGAGCTGAGGAACATTTACATAAGTATTCAGACCCTTTACTCAGTACTTTGTTGAAGTACCTTTGGCAGCGATTAAAGCCTCAAGTCTTCTTGGGTATGACGCTACAAGCTTGGCACACCTGTATTTGGGGAGTTTCTTCCATTCTTCTCTGCATATCCTCTCAAGCTCTGTCAGGTTGGATGGGGAGCCTCTGGCTGGGCCACTAAAGGACATTCAAAGACCTGTCCCGAAGCCACTCCTGCGTTGTCTTGGCTGTGTGGTTAGGGTTGTTGTCCTGTTGGAAGGTGAACCTTTGCCCAGTCTGAGGTCCTGAGCGCTCTGGAGCAGGTTTTCATCAAGGATCTCTCTGTACTTTGCTCCGTTAATCTTTGCCTCGATCCTGACTAGTCTCCCAGTCCCTGCCGCTGAAAAAAGCCCAAAGCATGATGCTGCCACCACCATGCTTCACCGTAGGGATGGTGCCATGTTTCCACCTGACGTGATGCTTGGCATTCAGGCCAAATAGTTTGATCTTGGTTTGGGCTTAGTGGGACTATTATTTGTTTTTCAACAGGACAATGACCCAACACACCTCCAGGCGGTGTAAGGGCTATTTTACCAATAAGGAGAGTGATTGAGTGCTGCATCAGATTACCTGGCCTCCACAATCACCTGACCTCAACCAAATTGAGATGGTTTGGGATGAGTCTGACCGCAGAGTGAAGGAAAAGCAGCCAACAAGTGCTCAGCATATGTGGGAACTCCTTCAAGACTGTTGGAAAAGCATTCCAGGTGAAGCTGGTTGAGAGAATGCCAAGCGTGTGCAAAGCTGTCATCAAGGCAAAGGGTGGCTACTTTGAAGAATCTCAAATATAAAATATAATTTGATTTGCTTAACCCTTTTTTGGTTACTACATGATTCCATATGTGTTATTTCATAGATTTGATGTCTTCACTATTATTCTACAATAGTAGTTCGTAAAAATGAAAAGACCAACAGGCTATGAAAAAGTCATTGTTTTGTAACCTATAAAAAAATGAACATGAGTAGTTTATACAAAACTTTATTGCGTTTGGTGGTCATCCCCCAAATGTGACCATTTAAAGCGTTGATAGTTGCATCCTTCCTCAGGAAACTTTCTGCTGATAGCTGACAACAGGGTGGCAGGTTTTTTGATGTGCTGCTCTAGAGATCCATAGCCCAGCAGACTCACCTGGGGGTAGGGGGATGGACATGTTAGTTTTTATAAAAGTCTGGGAGTGCGTCAAGTATGCTCTGGATTGATCACAGGTACTTGGTCAGAAGGCTCTGGAGAAATCGCAGGTAGCATTTTTTGTTGTTTTGGCTCTGTACTCCAGCACTTTGGATTTGAAATGATACAATGACTATCTATGAGGTTAAAATGAAGATGGGTGAACCGTTTATAAATTACAGCACTTTTTGTACATTGTCCCCCCCCATTTTAGGGGACCACAAGTATTGGAAGAATTAACTTATGTGTATTAAAGTAGTAGAAAGTTAAGTATTTGGTCCCATATTCATAGCTTGTGACTCTACAAAATGTGTTGGATGCATTTTCTGTTCGTTTTGGTTGTGTTTCAGATTATCTTGTGCCCAATGGAAGTGAATGGTAAATTAATGGGGATGCTATCATGATTCGTGAATCATGATGAATGAGAAAGTTAGACGCACAAATTTCACATTTCTATCTAACGTTGTGAATAAACTCCACAAAGTTTTTTTACCTGGTGGCTGGGAGGTTCCCAAGTTCTTTACATCTGTCTAGGTGTTAAGGATGTGCTTCAACCTGAGTAAAAGAGCAGAGAGGGGGAAGAAATGAATCTCACTGCTCACATTTCAGTGCTGGTTCAAGTTGCTGAGAACCACAACTACCTTTAATGTGCCATCAATTTGTAAACAATTTTACGTATTCATAAATTGATCAAGTTGTCTCCATTTACTTTTAACTAGCTAGTCTATTTGCTGTGAAATTGAGAGGGCAATTTTTCTAGCCAAATTTTTCAGTCACCAATTAATCAATAAACAGGCAGTGGAATTAAGTAGTTTGACAAGTGTTCAAACGTCAGCAACAAGTCTTTAAAATATAGAGAGCAAATATATAGTTTTTATTTTCTAGAAACCTAGCTGACATTAGCTACAATGCAGTGATGATGGTGGGAGTTAGCTAGCTAGCTTTCCCACAGCAGTTTCAATTTAGCTAGCAATCTAGCTAGCTAACGACATTTACTGTATATCAGCTTTATCAATCAGATGGTTAACTAGCAAATGTATTTGTTTTCCCCTTGCATCTAAAGTGGTCTGATAAAGCTAGCCAGTTGATAGTAAAGCTAGGATGAATTTCAGAGGCCAGCTAGCTAACGCAAGAGCGTCTGTCAATGCATTGGCTGGTCTGGAGTTTGTCTGAAATGTACATTTATATTTCACATGATAAGCAAACTACTATCATGCCTTTTCACAAATAAATCTATGTACACGGATAAACGAGACGATTACCTTCAAGTAGATTGTTTTGGTTTTATTTACCTCATCCTCTATTGCTCATGTGGGTAGCTACTTCTTGAGATTTGATTGATGGAACAATCCAGCCAATGGTTAGACGTCTGTGGTTTTGGCAGAGGGAACTGATTGGTCAGGAGTAAAAGCTCCTGCCCCCAGAGCTGCTCAAATATAAGTTTTGAACAAAACTTTCTACAAGTTTACGAATCTCTTGGTAACGTGACTACAGTGACAGAACACAGAGTGCATGCAGATTCAATATCTGCAAGTGTATTTTTGATTCACAGCTAAATATTCATACTTGTAAATGGACTTAAAATAATTCTGAAAATAGATTATGCTTGCAAATCGTATTGAATGTATTCAAATGTCAAGTTACAAGCTTGCAAAATTAAATTACACATTTACGAATCGTAGTTGCAACCACGAATCTCAATGTGTGACAACGAAATTCAAATTACAAACTCACATAGTTCTGTCATCATTATAATCCCATATTCCAAGAGTGTGCAGAGTCTGAGACGCCCAGACCTGAGACGGTGGAGAGGAGGATCTGATGGTGTCATCAGAGACAGCACGCTCAAGTGTTCTGAAAAGAAGGATACCGGTCTGTCGTTTTTGACATCTGAGGGATCGAGTGTTGGTTTCTTGAGGAGGGGAGCGACTCTGGACATTTTGAAGTCAGAGGGGATGCAGTCAGTGGTCAGGGATGAGTTGATGAGGGAAGTGAGGAATGGTAGAAGGTCTCCAGTGATGGTCTGGACTAGTCTCCAAGTCCCTGCCGCTGAAAAACATCCTCACAGCATGATGCTGCCACCACCATGCTTCACCGTATTGATGGTGCCAGGTTTCCTCCAGACGTGAGGCTTGGCATTCAGACCAAAAAGTTCAATCTTGGTTTCATCAGACCAGAGAATCTTGTTTCTCATGGTCTGAGAGTCTTTAGATGCCTTTTGGCAAACTCCAAGCAGGCTGTCATGTGCCTTTTACTGATGAGTGGCTTCCATCTGGCCACTCTACCATAAAGGCCTTATTGGTGGAGTGCTGCAGAGATTTCTGTCCTTCTGGAATGTTCTCCCATCTCCACAGAGGAACTCTGTCAGAGTGACCATCGGGTTCTTGGTCACCTCCCTGACCAAGGCCCTTCTCCACCGATTGCTCAGTTTGGCCGGGCGGCCAGCTCTAGGAAGAGTCTTGGTGGTTCCAAATTCTTCCATTTAAGAATGATGGAGGCCACTGTGTTCTTGGGGACCTTCAGTGCTGCAGAAATGTTTTGGTACCCTTCCCCAGAGCTGTGCCTCAACACAATCCTGTCTCTGCGCTCTTTGGACAATTCCTTCAACCTCATGGCTTGGTTTTTGCTCTGACATGCACTGTCAACTGTGGGACCTTATATAGACAGGTGTGTGCCTTTCCAAATCATGTCCAATCAATTGAATTATCCACAGGTGGACTCAAATCAAGTTGTAGAAACATCTCAAGGATGGTCAATGGAAACAGGATGAACCTGAGCTCAATTTCCAGTCTCATAGCAAAGGGTTTGAATACTTATGTAAATAAGGTATTTCTGTTTTTTATGTTTAATATAACTGCCAAAATTTCTAAAAACCTTTTTTTTTTTAATGGGGTATTGTGTGTAGATTGCTGAGGATTTGTTTTGTATTTAATCCATGATAGAATAAGGCTGTAACGTAACAAAATGTTGGAAAATCAAGGGGTCTGAGTACTTTCCGAAGGCACTGTATGTACTGTAGTTTGTGTAAATTACAATAATGTTAATCTAAAAGCCAGAGTCTCAGTAAGTCATATAACTGTGAGAGTGTGTATAAGAGTGTGCAAAGCTTTCATCAAGGCAAAGGGTGGCTATTTGAAGAATCTCAAATATAAAATATATTTTGATTTGTTTAACAGTTTTTTGGTTACTACATGATTCCATATGTGTTATTTCATAGTTTTGATGTCTTCACTATTATTCTAATATGTAGAAAATAGTAAAAATAAAGAAAAACCCTTGAATGAGTAGGTGTTCTAAAACTTTTGACTGGTAGTGTATATATATATATATATTTGTAAATATATATATATTATTTTAAACATATTAAAACCCCTAACACTACCACCCCCTCCCCTAACTGGAGTAAATTAATAAAATGTATTTTTTCTTAATTATTTTCCCCTAACCTTTAGCTATAAATAAGGTCAATGTTTTAAAGTAACTCAATTACTTTTACTCTGAGTACTTTTTAAATGAGCAGCTTTTTACTTTTACTTGAGTCTTTGGGAGTGTGGTGCCAGGGAAATAACCTCTCACTCAACGTCAAGAAAACAAAGGACATGATCGTGGACTTCAGAAAACAGCAGAGGGTGCACCCCCATATCCACATCGACGGGACCGCAGTGGAGAAGGTGGAAAGCTTCAAGTTCCTTGGCGTACACATCACTGACAGAAATGGTCCACTCACGCAGACAGTGTGGTGAAGAAGGCGCAACAGAGCCTCTTCAACCTCAGGAGGCTGAAGAAATTTGGCTTGGCCCCTAAAACCCTCACAAACTTTTGCAGATGCACAATTGAGAGCATCCTGTCGGGCTGTATCACCGCCTGGTACGGCAACTGCACCGCCCGCAACCGCAGGGCTTTCCAGAGGGTGGTGCGGTCTGCCAAACTCATTACCGGGGGCAAACTACCCGCCCTTCAAGACACCTACAGCACTCGATGTCACAGGAAGGCCAAAAAGATCATCAAAGACATCAACCACCCGAGCCACTGCCTGTTCACCCCTACTATCATCCAGAAGGCGAGGTCAGTACAGGTGCATCAAAGCTGGGACCGAGAGAATGAAAAACAGTTTCTATCTCAAGGCCATCAGACTGTTAAATAGCCATCACTAGCACATTAGAGGCTGCTGCTGCCTATTGAAATCACTGGCCACTTTAAGAAATGGAACACTAGTCACTTTTAATAATGTTTACATATCTTGCACTACTCATCTCAAATGTATATACTGCATTCTATTCTATAATATTCTACTGTATCTTAGTCCATGCCGCTCTGTCATTGCTCGACCATATATGTATATATTCTTAAATTCCATTCCTTACCAGATTTGTGTTTATTGGGTATATGTTGTGAAATTGTTAGATATTACTTGTTAGATATTACTGCACTGTCGGAGCTAGAAGCACAAGCATTTTACTACACCCGCAATAACATCTGCTAAACACGTGTATGTGACAAATAAAACTTGATTTGATTAGATTTTGTTACACCGGTAGTTGTCTTCTACTTGAGTAAAATGTAATTAAAGTAACAATGCTTCTACTTGAGGATATTTCTCTTTCCACCCCTGTCTGAAACACAACTTCAAAGGCATTCAACAAGTTTGTAAAATCACAAGCTTGATGTAGTCATTGCGTGCTAGAAATATGGGACCAAATATTACACTTTTGACTACTTTATTTGTAAGAATCTTTAGGGGTGTCAATAATTTTGACCCCTACCTTTCTGAATAAAAAAAAATATATATACAGTGGGGAAAAAAAGTATTTAGTCAGCCACCAATTGTGCAAGTTCTCCCACTTAAAAAGATGAGAGAGGCCTGTAATTTTCATCATAGGTACACGTCAACTATGACAGACAAATTGAGAAAAAGAAATCCAGAAAATCACGTTGTAGGATTTTTAATGAATTTATTTGCAAATTATGGTGGAAAATAAGTATTTGGTCACCTACAAACAAGCAAGATTTTTGGCTCTCACAGACCTGTAACTTCTTCTTTAAGAGGCTCCTCTGTCCTCCACTCGTTACCTGTATTAATGGCACCTGTTTGAACTTGTTATCAGTATAAAAGACACCTGTCCACAACCTCAAACAGTTACACTCCAAACTCCACTATGGCCAAGACCAAAGAGCTGTCAAAGGACACCAGAAACAAAATTGTAGACCTGCACCAGGCTGGGAAGACTGAATCTGCAATAGGTAAGCAGCTTGGTTTGAAAAAATCAACTGTGGGAGCAATTATTAGGAAATGGAAGACTTACAAGACCACTTATAATCTCCCTCGATCTGGAGCTCCACGCAAGATCTCACCCCGTGGGGTCAAAATGATCACAAGAACGGTGAGCAAAAATCCCAGAACCACACGGGGGGACCTAGTGAATGACCTGCAGAGAGCTGGGACCAAAGTAACAAAGCCTACCATCAGTAACACACTACGCCGCCAGGGACTCAAATCCTGCAGTGCCAGACGTGTCCCCCTGCTTAAGCCAGTACATGTCCAGGCCCGTCTGAAGTTTGCTAGAGTGCATTTGGATGATCCAGAAGAGGATTGGGAGAATGTCATATGGTCAGATGAAACCAAAATAGAACTTTTTGGTAAAAACTCAACTCGTCGTGTTTGGAGGACAAAGAATGCTGAGTTGCATCCAAAGAACACCATACCTACTGTGAAATATGGGGGTGGAAACATCATGCTTTGGGGCTGTTTTTCTGCAAAGGGACCAGGACGACTGATCCGTGTAAAGGAAAGAATGAATGGGGCCATGTATCGTGAGATTTTGAGTGAAAACCTCCTTCTATCAGCAAGGATATTGAAGATGAAACGTGGCTGGGTCTTTCAGCATGACAATGATCCCAAACACACCGCCCGGGCAACGAAGGAGTGGCTTCGTAAGAAGCATTTCAAGGTCCTGGAGTGGCCTAGCCAGTCTCCAGATCTCAACCCCAAAGAAAATCTTTGGAGGGAGTTGAAAGTCTGTGTTGCCCAGCGACAGCCCCAAAACATCACTGCTCTAGAGGAGATCTGCATGGAGGAATGGGCCAAAATACCAGCAACAGTGTGTGAAAACCTTGTGAAGACTTACAGACAACGTTTGACCTGTGTCATTGCCAACAAAGGGTATATAACAAAGTATTGAGAAACTTTTGTTATTGACCAAATACTTATTTTCCACCATAATTTGCAAATAAATTCATTAAAAATCCTACAATTGGATTTTCTGGATTTTTCTTTCTCATTTTGTCTGTCATAGTTGACGTGTACCTATGATGAAAATTACAGGCCTCTCTCATCTTTTTAAGTGGGAGAACTCGCACAATTGGTGGCTGACTAAAAACTTTTTTTCCCCACTGTATATATATTTCTATGAGCAATTGTATTAGTATAAAATAATATCATTTCCTTTTTTGCATACTATAGTAGCTCAGTATTTGAATTATTTAGTTTATACAGTCATTATTGCTCATCTTTATCAAGGGTGTCAATAACTGTAAACACTCTGCTAGTCACACTGTAAACACTCTGCTAGCCACACTGTAAACACTCTGCTAGTCACACTGTAAACACTCTGCTAGCCGCACTGTAAACACTCTGCTAGCCACACTGTAAACAATCTGCTAGCCACACTGTAAACACTCTGCTAGCCGCACTGTAAACACTCTGCTAGTCACACTGTAAACACTCTGCTAGCCGCACTGTAAACACTCTGCTAGCCGCACTGTAAACACTCTGCTAGTCACACTGTAAACACTCTGCTAGTCACACTGTAAACACTCTGCTAGTCACACTGTAAACACTCTGCTAACCACATTGTAAACACTCTGCTAGTCACACTGTAAACACTCTGCTAACCACACTGTAAACACTCTGCTAGTCACACTGTAAACACTCTGCTAACCACACTGTAAACACTCTGCTAGCCACACTGTAAACACTCAGCTAGTCGCACTGTAAACTCTCTGTTAGCCACACTGTAAACACTCTGCTAGCCGCACTGTAAACACTCTGCTAGCCGCACTGTAAACACTCTGCTAGCCGCACTGTAAACACTCTGCTAGCCGCACTGTAAACACTCTGCTAGCCGCACTGTAAACACTCTGCTAGCCGCACTGTAAACACTCTGCTAGTCGCACTGTAAACACTCTGCTAGCCGCACTGTAAACACTCTGCTAGTCGCACTGTAAACACTCTGCTAGTCGCACTGTAAACACTCTGCTAGTCGCACTGTAAACACTCTGCTAGCCGCACTGTAAACACTCTGCTAGCCACACTGTAAACACTCTGCTAGTCACACTGTAAACACTCTGCTAGTCACACTGTAAACACTCTGCTAGTCACACTGTAAACACTCTGCTAGTCACACTGTAAACACTCTGCTAGTCACACTGTAAACACTCTGCTAGCCACACTGTAAACACTCTGCTAGTCACACTGTAAACACTCTGCTAGTCACACTGTAAACACTCTGCTAGTCACACTGTAAACACTCTGCTAGTCACACTGTAAATACTCTGCTAGTCACACTGTAAACACTCTGCTAGTCACACTGTAAACACTCTGCTAGTCACACTGTAAACACTCTGCTAGTCACACTGTAAACACTCTGCTAGCCACACTGTAAACACTCTGATAGCCACACTGTAAACACTCTGCTAGTCACACTGTAAACACTCTGCTAGCCACACTGTAAACACTCTGCTAGCCACACTGTAAACACTCTGCTAGCCACACTGTAAACACTCTGCTAGCCACACTGTAAACACTCTGCTAGTCGCACTGTAAACACTCTGCTAGTCGCACTGTAAACACTCTGCTAGCCGCACTGTAAACACTCTGCTAGCCGCACTGTAAACACTCTGCTAGCCGCACTGTAAACACTCTGCTAGTCGCACTGTAAACACTCTGCTAGTCGCACTGTAAACACTCTGCTAGTCGCACTGTAAACACTCTGCTAGCCACACTGTAAACACTCTGCTAGTCACACTGTAAACACTCTGCTAGTCGCACTGTAAACACTCTGCTAGTCACACTGTAAACACTCTGTTAGCCACACTGTAAACACTCTGCTAGTCACACTGTAAACACTCTGCTAGCTGCACTGTAAACACTCTGCTAGTCGCACTGTAAACACTCTGCTAGTCACACTGTAAACACTCTGCTAGCCACACTGTAAACACTCTGCTAGTCGCACTGTAAACACTCTGCTAGTCGCACTGTAAACACTCTGCTAGTCACACTGTAAACACTCTGCTAGTCGCACTGTAAACACTCTGCTAGTCGCACTGTAAACACTCTGCTAGCCACACTGTAAACACTCTGCTAGCCACACTGTAAACACTCTGCTAGCCACACTGTAAACACTCTGATAGTCACACTGTAAACACTCTGCTAGTCGCACTGTAAACACTCTGCTAGTCACACTGTAAACACTCTGTTAGCCACACTGTAAACACTCTGCTAGTCACACTGTAAACACTCTGCTAGTCACACTGTAAACACTCTGCTAGTCACACTGTAAACACTCTGCTAGTCACACTGTAAACACTCTGTTAGCCACACTGTAAACACTCTGCTAGTCACACTGTAAACACTCTGCTAGTCACACTGATCTGTAAACAACAACAACATATTCAATATTATATTACATTAATATTATTATTATACACTACCATTCAAAAGTTTGGGGTCACTTAGAAATGTCCTTGTTTTCGAAAGAAAAGCAATTTTCTTGTCCATTAAAATAACATCAAATTGATCAGAAATACAGTGTAGACATTGTTAATGTTGTAAATCAAAAACGCTAGTATACTACAGTAATATCTGCCAAAACGCTAAAATACTACAGTAATATCTGCCAAAACGCTAGTATACTACAGTAATATCTGCCAAAACGCTAGTATACTACAGTAATATCTGCCAAAACGCTAGTATACTACAGTAATATCTGCCAAAACGCTAGTATACTACAGTAATATCTGCCAAAACGCTAGTATACTACAGTAATATCTGCCAGAACGCTAGTATACTACAGTAATATCTGCCAAAACGCTAGTATACTACAGTAATATCTGCCAAAACGCTAGTATACTACAGTAATATCTGCCAAAACGCTAGTATACTACAGTAATATCTGCCAAAATGCTAGTATACTACAGTAATATCTGCCAAAACGCTAGTATACTACAGTAATATCTGCCAAAACGCTAATATACTACAGTAATATCTGCCAAAACGCTAGTATACTACAGTAATATCTGCCAAAACGCTAGTATACTACAGTAATATCTGCCAAAACGCTAGTATACTACAGTAATATCTGCCAAAACGCTAGTATACTACAGTAATATCTGCCAAAACGCTAGTATACTACAGTAATATCTGCCAAAACGCTAGTATACTACAGTAATATCTGCCAAAACGCTAGTATAAATCAAATCAAATCTTATTGGCCACATGCGCCGAATACAACAGGTGCAGACATTACAGTGAAATGCTTACTTAAAGCCCTTAACCAACAATGCATTAATTTTTTTATAAAAAAGTGAAATAAAACAACAACAAAAAAGTGTTGAGAAAAAAAGAGCAGAAGTAAAATAAAATAACAGTAGGGAGGCTATATATACAGGGGGGTACCGGTGCAGAGTCAATGTGCGGGGGGCACCGGCTAGTTGAGGTAGTTGAGGTAATATGTACATGTGGGTAGAGTTAAAGTGACTATGCATAAATAATTAACAGAGTAGCAGCAGCGTAAAAAGGATGGGGTGGGGGGGCAGTGCAAATAGTCCGGGTAGCCATGATTAGCTGTTCAGGAGTCTTATGGCTTGGGGGTAGAAGCTGTTGAGAAGTCTTTTGGACCTAGACTTGGCACTCCGGTACCGCTTGCCGGATCACAAAAAAAATGGCTGTTGTAGCTGAAAACGGCTGATTTTTATGGAATATCTACATAGGCGTACAGAGGCCCATTATCAGCAACCATCAGTCCTGTGTTCCAATGGCACGTTGTGTTTGCTAATCCAAGTTTACCATTTTAAAAGGCTAATTGATCATTAGAAAACCCTTTTGCAATTATGTTAGCACAGCTGAAAACTGTGGTGCTGATTAAAGAAGCAATAAAACTGGCCTTCTTGAGACTAGTTGAATATCTGGAGCATCAGCAATTGTGGGTTCGATTACAGGCTCAAAATGGCCAGAAACAAATAACTTTCTTCTGAAACTCGTCAGTCTATTCTTGTTCTGAGAAATGAAGGTTATTCCATGCGAGAAATTGCCAAGAAACTGAAGATCTCGTACAACGCTGTGTACTACTCCCTTCACAGAACAGTGCAAACTGGCTCTAACCAGAATAGAAAGAGGAGTGGGAGGCCCCGGTGCACAACTGAGCAAGAGGACAAATACATTAGTGTCTAGTTTGAGAAACAGACGCCTCACAGGTCCTCAACTGGCAGCTTCATTAAATAGTACCCGCAAAACACCAGTCTCAACGTTAACAGTGAAGAGGCGACTCCGGGATGCTGACCTTCTAGGCAGAGTAAAAAAAAAAAGCCATATCTCAGACTGGCCAATAAAAATAAAAGATTAAGATGGGCAAAAGAACACAGACACTGGACAGAGGAAGATTGGAAAAAAGTGTTATGGACAGACGAATCGAAGTTTGAGGTGTTCGGATCACAAAGAAGAACATTTGTGAGACGCAAATGAAAAGATGCTGGAGGAGTGCTTGATTCCATCTGTCAAGCATGGTGGAGGCAATGTGATGGTCTGGGGGGGCTTTGGTGGTGGTAAAATGGGAGATTTGTGCAAGGTAAAAGGGATCTTGAAGAAGGAAGGCTCCATTTTGCAACGCCATGCCATACCCTGTGGACGGTGCTTGATTGGAGCCAATTTCCTCCTACAACAGGACAATGACCCAAAGCACAGCTCCAAACTATGCAATAACTATTTAGGGAAGAAGCAGTCAGCTGGTATTCTGTCTATAATGGAGTGGCCAGCACAGTCACCGGATCTCAACCCTATTGAGCTGTTGTGGGAGCAGCTTGACCGTATGGTACGTAAGAAGTGCCCATCAAGCCAATCCAACTTGTGGGAGGTGCTTCAGGAAGCATGGGGTGAAATCTCTTTAGATTACCTCAACAAATTGACAACTAGAATGCCAAAGGTCTGCAAGGCTGTAAATGCTGCAAATGGAGGATTCTTTGATGAAAACAAAGTTTGAAGGACACAATTATTATTTCAATTAAACATAATTATTTCTAACCTTGTCAATGACTACATTTCCTATGCATTTTGATATATTTCCTATTCATAACTCATTTCATGTATGTTTTCATGGAAAACAAGATAATTTCTAAGTGACCCCAAACCTTTGAACAGTAGTGTATATACAGGAGTACACTCTGCTAGCCACACACAACCTGGAAACAACAACATATTAAATATTATATTAATAAATATTAATATATATATATACAGTGGGGAAAAAAAGTATTTAGTCAGCCACCAATTGTGCAAGTTCTCCCACTTAAAAAGATGACAGAGGCCTGTAATTTTCATCATAGGTACACGTCAACTATGACAGAGAAATTGAGGAAAAAAAATCCAGAAAATCACATTGTAGGATTTTTAATGAATTTCTTTGCAAATGATGGTGGAAAATAAGTATTTGGTCACCTACAAACAAGCAAGATTTCTGGCTCTCACAGACCTGTAACTTCTTCTTTAAGAGGCTCCTCTGTCCTCCACTCGTTACCTGTATTAATGGCACCTGTTTGAACTTGTTATCTGTATAAAAGACACCTGTTCACAACCTCAAACAGTCACACTCCAAACTCCACTATGGCCAAGACCAAAGAGCTGTCAAAGGACACCAGAAACAAAATTGTAGACCTGCACCAGGCTGGGAAGACTGAATCTGCAATAGGTAAGCAGCTTGGTTTGAAGAAATCAACTGTGAGAGCAATTATTAGGAAATGGAAGACATACAAGACCACTGATAATCTCCCTCGATCTGGGGCTCCACGCAAGATCTCACCCCGTGGGGTCAAAATGATCACAAGAACGGTGAGCAAAAATCCCTGAACCACACACGGGGACCTAGTGAATGACCTGCAGAGAGCTGGGACCAAAGTAATAAAGCCTACCATCAGTAACATACTACGCCGCCAGGGACTCAAATCCTGCAGTGCAAGACGTGTCCCCCTGCTTAAGCCAGTACATGGCCAGACCCGTCTGAAGTTTGCTAGAGTGCATTTGGATGATCCAGAAGAGGATTGGGATAATGTCATATGGTCAGATGAAACTTTTTGGTAAAAGCTCAACTCGTCGTGTTTGGAGGACAAAGAATGCTGAGTTGCATCCAAAGAACACCATACCTACTGTGAAGCATGGGGGTGGAAACATCATGCTTTGGGGCTGTTTTTCTGCAAAGGGACCAGGACGACTGATCCGTGTAAAGGAAAGAATGAATGGGGCCATGTATCGTGAGATTTTGAGTGAAAACCTCCTTCCATCAGCAAGGGCATTGAAGATGAAACGTGGATGGGTCTTTCAGCATGACAATGATCCCAAACACACCGCCCGGGCAACAAAGGAGTGGCTTCGTAAGAAGCATTTAAAGGTCCTGGAGTGGCCTAGCCAGTCTCCAGATCTCAACCCGTAGAAAATCTTTGGAGGGAGTTGAAAGTCCGTGTTGCCCAGCGACAGCCCCAAAACATCACTGCTCTAGAGGAGATCTGCATGGAGGAATGGGCCAAAATACCAGCAACAGTGTGTGAAAACCTTGTGAAGACTTCCAGAAAACGTTTGACCTGTGTCATTGCCAACAAAGGGTATATAACAATGTATTGAGAAACTTTTGTTATTGACCAAATACTTATTTTCCACCATAATTTGCAAATACATTCATTAAAAATCCTACAATGTAATTTTCTGGAATTTATTTTCTCAATTTGTCTGTCATAGTTGACGTGTACCTATGATGAAAATTACAGGCCTCTCTCATCTTTTTAAGTGGGAGAACTTGCACAATTGGTGGCTGACTAAATACTTTTTTTCCCCACTGTATATATACACAGGAGTACACTCTGCTAGCCACACACAACCTGGAAACAACAACATATTAAATATTATATTAATAAATATTAATATATATATATATATATACACAGGAGTACACTCTGCTAGCCACACACAACCTGGAAACAACAACATATTAAATATTATATTAATAAATATTAATATATATATATATATATACACAGGAGTACACTCTGCTAGCCACACACAACCTGGAAACAACAACATATTAAATATTATATTAATAAATATTAATATATATATATATATATATATATATATATATATATATATATATATATATATATATATATATACACACAGGTGTACACCCTGCTAGCCACACACGACCTGGAAACAACAACATATTAATTATTATATTAATAAATATTAATATATATATACAGGAGTACACCCTGCTAGCCACACACAACCTGGAAACAACAGCATATTACATATTATATTAATAAATATTAATATATACAGTGGGGAAAAAAAGTATTTAGTCAGCCACCAATTGTGCAAGTTCTCCCACTTAAAAAGATGAGAGAGGCCTGTAATTTTCATCATAGGTACACGTCAACTATGACAGACAAAATGAGAAAAAAATATCCAGAAAATCACATTGTAGGATTTTTAATGAATTTATTTGCAAATGATGGTGGAAAATAAGTATTTGGTCACCTACAAACAAGCAAGATTTCTGGCTCTCACAGACCTGTAACTTCTTCTTTAAGAGGCTCCTCTGTCCTCCACTCGTTACCTGTATTAATGGCACCTGTTTGAACTTGTTATCAGTATAAAAGACACCTGTCCACAACCTCAAACAGTCACACTCCAAACTCCACTATGGCCAAGACCAAAGAGCTGTCAAAGGACACCAGAAACAAAATTGTAGACCTGCACCAGGCTGGGAAGACTGAATCTGCAATAGGTAAGCAGCTTGGTTTGAAGAAATCAACTGTGGGAGCAATTATTAGGAAATGGAAGACATACAAGACCACTGATAATCTCCCTCGATCTGGGGCTCCACGCAAGATCTCACCCCGTGGGGTGAAACTGATCACAAGAACGGTGAGCAAAAATCCCAGAACCACACGGGGGGACCTAGTGAATGACCTGCAGAGAGCTGGGACCAAAGTAACAAAGCCTACCATCAGTAACACACTACGCCGCCAGGGACTCAAATCCTGCAGTGCCAGACGTGTCCCCCTGCTTAAGCCAGTACATGTCCAGGCCCGTCTGAAGTTTGCTAGAGTGCATTTGGATGATCCAGAAGAGGATTGGGAGAATGTCATATGGTCAGATGAAACCAAAATAGAACTTTTTGGTAAAAACTCAACTCTTCGTGTTTGGAGGACAAAGAATGCTGAGTTGCATCCAAAGAACACCATACCTACTGTGAAGCATGGGGGTGGAAACATCATGCTTTGGGGCTGTTTTTCTGCAAAGGGACCAGGACGACTGATCCGTGTAAAGGAAAGAATGAATGGGGCCATGTATTGTGAGATTTTGAGTGAAAACCTCCTACCATCAGCAAGGGCATTGAAGATGAAACGTGGCTGGGTCTTTCAGCATGACAATGATCCCAAACACACCACCCGGGCAACGAAGGAGTGGCTTCGTAAGAAGCATTTCAAGGTCCTGGAGTGGCCTAGCCAGTCTCCAGATCTCAACCCCATAGAAAATCTTTGGAGGGAGTTGAAAGTCTGTGTTGCCCAGCGACAGCCCCAAAACATCACTGCTCTAGAGGAGATCTGCATGGAGGAATGGGCCAAAATACCAGCAACAGTGTGTGAAAACCTTGTGAAGACTTACAGAAAACGTTTGACCTGTATCATTGCCAACAAAGGGTATATAACAAAGTATTGAGAAACTTTTGTTATTGACCAAATACTTATTTTCCACCATAATTTGCAAATAAATTCATAAAAAATCCTACAATGTGATTTTCTGGATAATTTTTTCTCATTTTTTCTGTCATAGTTGATGTGTACCTATGATGCAAATTACAGGCCTCTCTCATCTTTTTAAGTGGGAGAACTTGCACAATTGGTTGCTGACTAAATACTTTTCCCCCCCACTGTATATACAGGAGTACACCCTGCTAGCCACACACAACCTGGAAACAACAACATATTAAATATTATATTAATAAATATTAATATATATATATATACAGGAGTACACCCTGCTAGCCACACACAACCTGGAAACATCAACATATTAAATATTATATTAATCAATATTAATATATATATATATATACAGGAGTACACCCTGCTAGCCACACACAACCTGGAAACATCAACATATTAAATATTATATTAATCAATATTAATATATATATATATACAGGAGTACACTCTGCTAGCCACACACAACCTGGAAACAACAACATATTAAATATTATATTAATCAATATTAATATATATATATACAGGAGTACACCCTGCTAGCCACACACAACCTGGAAACAACAACATATTAAATATTATATTAATCAATATTAATATATATATATATATACAGGAGTACACCCTGCTAGCCACACACAACCTGGAAACATCAACATATTAAATATTATATTAATCAATATTAATATATATATATATACAGGAGTACACTCTGCTAGCCACACACAACCTGGAAACAACAACATATTAAATATTATATTAATAAATATTAATATATATATACAGGAGTACACTCTGCTAGCCACACAACCTGGAAACAACAACATATTAAATATTATATTAATAAATTTTAATATATATATATATACAGGTGTACACTCTGCTAGCCACACACAACCTGGAAACAACAACATATTAAATATTATATTAATAAATATTAATATATATATATATACAGGAGTACACCCTGCTAGCCACACACAACCTGGAAACAACAACATATTAAATATTATATTAATAAATATTAATATATATATATATACACAGGAGTACACTCTGCTAGCCACACACAACCTGGAAACAACAACATATTAAATATTATATTAATCAATATTAATATATATATATATACAGGAGTACACCCTGCTACCCACACACAACCTGGAAACAACAACATATTAAATATTATATTAATCAATATTAATATATATATATATACAGGAGTACACCCTGCTAGCCACACACAACCTGGAAACATCAACATATTAAATATTATATTAATAAATATTAATATATATATACAGGAGTACACTCTGCTAGCCACACACAACCTGGAAACAACAACATATTAAATATTATATTAATCAATATTAATATATATATACAGGAGTACACCCTGCTAGCCACACACAACCTGGAAACAACAACATATTAAATATTATATTAATCAATATTAATATATATATACAGGAGTACACCCTGCTAGCCACACACAACCTGGAAACAACAACATATTAAATATTATATTAATAAATATTAATATATATATATATATATATACACAGGAGTACACTCTGCTAGCCACACACAACCTGGAAACAACAACATATTAAATATTATATTCATATTATTCTTATATATACACAACAACATTATTAGCACAACAACAACAATATTAACATAACAACAACATTATTGACTCGACCTGTACATCAACATTAACATTTCCTGCATGCTCGTTGCCCATATAAAAAAAAATCTCACCTTCTATTACAAACGTCTCGATGACAAAATACAACACCAAGATGAGCACCGTTATAGCTGACATCACCAGGCCTAGACAGAGAGAGAGAGAATGCTGTGTGACCATGTAACTTTTAGCAGACGCTCTTATCCAGAGCGACTTACAGTTAGTGAGTGCATACATTTTTCATACTGGCCCCCCGTGGGAATCGAACCCACAACCCTGGCGTTGCAAGCGCCATGCTCTACCAACTGAGCTACAGGAGGGGCCAATGACGCTCTAATGTTACATAAGGCCATACAAATTTAATTGACTGTATAACAGAGGCGAGCAAAAAAAAAAAAGGAAGAAATATATAAAATTGACTCCAAATTCAAAATGTCAAATGGTGGGGTGCTTACATTTGTCCTGTTTCACATATGTACAAGTGTGTGACCTGTAAAAGTGTGTGGTATGAAATGGAAATGTGTTTTTTGCATATCCCACTCCCTAAAACACAGGTAGGAGAGTGGGGTCACGGCCAGGGATCAGCCATTATCAACAGCAACCCTGGAGTAATTAGGGTTAAGTGCCTTGCTCAAGGGCACATTGACAGATTTGATACCAAGTGGCATGTTCTGGTCTCTATAGTGTTTTTTTTTCTTGTAATGAACTGCTTTCCTTCTTGTTGATACACAGTGCTCATGGACCTGACTTTTTTGAATTGTTGATTGAGCCTCACCACCTCTTCCCCCTTTAAGAACATCGGGACATCCGCAGTGGACACACATCTGGACATCCACAGTGGACACACATCTGGACATCCACAGTGGACACACATCTGGACATCCACAGTGGGGACACATCTGGACATCCACAGTGGACACACATGTGGACATCCACAGTGGACACACATGTGGACATCCACAGTGGACACACATCTGGACATCCACAGTGGACACACATCTGGGACTGCTGATTAATACTGTGTCTCACTCTTTTATTCCACAGGTTAGAGCCATTACATGGTGATATGGACTGTCTTATTGAAAGCCATTACCTGCTGGTGATATGGACTGTCTTATTGAAATCCATTACCTGGTGATATGGACTGTCTTATTGAAAGCCATTACCTGTTGATATGGACTGTCTTATTGAAAGCCATTACATGCTGGTGATATGGACTGTCTTATTGAAAGCCATTACCTGGTGATATGGACGGTCTTATTGAAAGCCATTACCTGTTGATATGGACTGTCTTATTGAAAGCCATTACCTGTTGATATGGACTGTCTTATTGAAAGCCATTACCTGTTGATATGGACTGTCTTATTGAAAGCCATTACCTGTTGATATGGACTGTCTTATTGAAAGCCATTACCTGTTGATATGGACTGTCTTGTTGAAAGCCATTACCTGCTGGTGATATGGACTGTCTTATTGAAATCCATTACCTGGTGATATGGACTGTCTTATTGAAAGCCATTACCTGTTGATATGGACTGTCTTATTGAAAGCCATTACCTGTTGATATGGACTGTCTTATTGAAAGCCATTACCTGCTGGTGATATGGACTGTCTTATTGAAAGCCATTACCTGGTGATATGGACTGTCTTATTGAAAGCCATTACCTGTTGATATGGACTGTCTTATTGAAAGCCATTACCTGGTGATATGGACTGTCTTATTGAAAGCCATTACCTGTTGATATGGACTGTCTTCTTGAAAGCCATTACCTGCTGGTGATATGGACTGTCTTATTGAAAGCCATTACCTGTTGATATGGACTGTCTTATTGAAAGTCATTACCTGCTGGTGATATGGACTGTCTTATTGAAAGCCATTACCTGGTGATATGGACTGTCTTATTGAAAGCCATTACCTGTTGATATGGACTGTCTTATTGAAAGCCATTACCTGTTGATATGGACTGTCTTATTGAAAGCCATTACCTGCTGGTGATATGGACTGTCTTATTGAAAGCCATTACCTGGTGATATGGACTGTCTTATTGAAAGCCATTACCTGCTGGTGATATGGACTGTCTTATTGAAAGCCATTACCTGGTGATATGGACTGTCTTATTGAAATCCATTACCTGTTGATATGGACTGTCTTATTGAAAGCCATTACCAGTTGATATGGACTGTCTTATTGAAAGCCATTACCTGGTGATATGGACTGTCTTATTGAAAGCCATTACCTGCTGATATGGACTGTCTTATTGAAAGCCATTACCTGCTGGTGATATGGACTGTCTTATTGAAAGCCATTACCTGGTGATATGGACTGTCTTATTGAAAGCCATTACCTGCTGGTGATATGGACTGTCTTATTGAAAGCCATTACCTGGTGATATGGACTGTCTTATTGAAAGCCATTACCTGGTGATATGGACTGTCTTATTGAAAGCCATTACCTGCTGGTGATATGTACTGTCTTATTGAAAGCCATTACCTGTTGATATGGACTGTCTTATTGAAAGCCATTACCTGGTGATATGGACTGTCTTATTGAAAGCCATTACCTGCAGGTGATATGGACTGTCTTATTGAAAGCCATTACCTGGTGGTGATATGGACTGTCTTATTGAAAGCCATTACCTGGTGATATGGACTGTGTTATTGAAACATCTCTGAACCACATACTGTATAAAACATTTCTCATCCCAAATGAATTGGACAGTTTTCTGTTTTTGTCTAGACAGTTTAATTTTGTCATACAAGCACCTTGTTTTCTCACATTCAACACAGTTGATGGTTTCTCTCACCTTTGCACTGACCATAACAGCACTCCTCTTCACTTCTCTGTTGGCTGTTATAGAAGGCCTTGGCAGTGGTGTCCAAGCTGTACAGAAAATCACATTTCTGGTACTCATGTCTGACTGCTGTCAATGTTGGATCAGGCACAAACCTTCATTTCTTGAATTGTTATTCTGGCAGGCATGGAGGATTAGTGCGGTTCCACCATGGATAATCTCCTTCACATGTCTTGATCTGCACCATGTATTGAGACATCTTGAAATGTCTGTCCTGGAATTGCTTGTACCGTTCCTTGTCAAGGTCCTTCCTGCTGAGGTCATGTATCGTGTCAACTTCTATAATCAATGATGTTGAATTGTTGCGCAATAATGGCAATTTCACCCTGTGTTGCGGGCTGATGTACTTCAATGTGTGTTCCTTCCGCTTAAGTCGGTCAAACCGATCACTCACAAGAGCTGCAACATGATCTATGCTCTTTTCAAAGGTCCCTTTCAGGTCTGGGTGTTTTGGTGATTGTTCCATGTAGGCTCGTCATTATGCTGCACTTCTTCACACGCTTCTCCTTTGGTTCTTCCATCTTCTCCCTGGCCAGGGCTGTTCCCTGCAGTCCCAAGTTTAGAAGGGAATTCACGCTCTTGGCAGGGTTGGCCCAGCTGTCACCTGGTGCTGTTCTACAGGCGATAAGCATGTCAAGATCCAGTTGAATAAACAGGAGTGTGAGGCATGCTTGAACAGAACAGAGCTATAGGTGGTTCTGTGGTCTGGCCCACCATCAGATTGAATTATCAAGATTAATTTGTTGAGAGAGACTCAATCTTCACTGTAGTTCCATCTTCTAAAGACAGGGACGCAACTTTCACTGGGGACGGGGGGACATGTCCCCCCCACATTCTGTAATTGCATTTTTGTCACCCCCAGTTTTATAATTGGAATGTGATACAAAACAAGGCAACGGGTTGCTTTAGGACCATGCGGACACCTCCGAACGGTCAGGTAGGCTGCTTGGAATGTTTATCTCACTGGATAAAAAAATTAAATAATTATGTCCCCCCCCCCCCAACTTCTAAAACCAAAGTTGCGCCCCCTGTCTAAAGATGCTGAGATTTGTGTGTCGAAGAGGGCTGGATGGCTGGAAAACCTTGTCCTTGACAGTGACATGCACTTTCTCATTATAAAAATGACCCAGATGGAGATGCTGGGATGTCTGGGATCAACATGATAGATTGGTACAATTCCGCTGATGCAGTCGGCAGCTGCTAGAACTGTCCCAGTCGTATGAGCAAAGCTTAAAGACCTGCCTCTGTTACACCTACAGGCTGGCCAGGTCCTCCGACAGGGATGATTGCCTCATCATCCACACTTAACATTTCACACTCCTGCTGCCACATGCAGGCAAACTGTTTCATGTAGTTCCACTGTCCTGCAACAAACTTTGAGTCCTGATGTCCCTTCCTAATTGATCGCCCGAGATTGGACCATTAACTTGAGGTCAACCCTTCCTGTGTACTGGAGAGCAGACTTGGACCATGGATTCTTGGGTGTAAACTGCAGTCGCAGCCACTGTGTTCATGGGATTTTAGTTTCTGGTGGAAGCCGCTTTTCCACTGTGTCACTCAAGTCCTCCACTGATATAGCAAAAGGTAAGAACTAGTACTCCCCATGTCTGTGATCGTTGACCTGAGCTGTGTATTGGTCAACATACTTCTCTACTTCCTCCCAAAAGGGCTGGAATGAGGATTGTGGTTTGCCATTCAGCTTCCTTAAATCCATGATCAGGTCTGGGTCATCACCATTGTCACGCCCTGGCTCTGGGGACTCTAGTATGTTGAGCCAGGGTGTGAGTGTTCATTTGTTTATGTTCTAGTTTGTATTTCTATGTTGGCCTGAGTGACTCCCAATCAGAGGCACCGAGTGTCAGCTGGTTGTCTCTGATTGGGAGCCATATTTAAACTGTCTATCTTTCCCTTTGTGTTTGTGGTTTCTTGTTCTTATTTGGTTTGTTTATGTAACCAGAGACATCACGTTTTCGTCTGTTGTTTTGATCGTGTGATCATACTCTAATAAATATAAATATGTTCACCTTCAACGCTGCGCATTGGTCCTCCTCCTTAGACGATCGTGACAGAAGAAACCACCAGAACTGGACCAAGCAGCCTAGTGAGGAGCAGAGAGGGTGGACTTGGGAACAGTGGAGGAAGAGCTTCGACTGGGTCAAGCCGAATGAGGAGCTGAATGGCGGAGATTGGAAGCAGAAGAGCGAGAGTTGGGCGAGAATTATCGAGGCCTGGCCCACGGGGAAGAGAGACTCCCAGAAAATTTTTAGGGGGGGCTCACGACGTCGGACCAGCAGGAGGCCGCGATAGAGCGGCCCAGCGGGTTGCAAGAGGAGGCCGCCAGGTTACGGGGGCCACTGGTCGAAGAGGGGATGGAGGATGTAGAGGCACGGCGAGAGGTACTGGCGTGTGTTGCCAGTCCGGTCCGGCCTGTTCCTGATCCCCACGTAGGGCCAGTGGTGTGTGTTCCCAGTACGGTCCGGCCTGTTCCTGCCACTCGCACCAAGTCTACGGTGCGCATCGCCAGCTCGGCCCGGCCCATTCCTGCTCCCCGCACCAAGTCAGTGGTGCGTTTCGTCAGCCCTGTCCGGCCCGTTCCTGCTCTCCGCACCAAGTCTGTGGTGCACGTCGCCAGCCCAGTCCGGCCCATTCCTGCTCCCCGCACCAAGTCTGTGGTGCGTTTCGTCAGCCCTGTCCGGCCCGTTCCTGCTCTCCGCACCAAGTCTGTGGTGCGCGTCGCCAGCCCAGTCCGGCCCATTCCTGCTCCCCGCACCAAGTCAGTGGTGCGCTTCGTCAGCCCGGTCCGGCCCGCTCCTGCTCCCCGCACCAAGTCAGTGGTGCGTTTCGTCTGTCCGGCACGGCCCGTTCCTGCTCCCCGCACCAAGTCAGTGGTGCGCTTCGTCAGCCCGGTCCGGCCCGCTCCTGCTCCCCGCACCAAGTCAGTGGTGCGTTTCGTCAGCCCGGCTCGGCCCGCTCCTGCTCCCCACACCAAGCCAGTGGTGTGCGTCGTCAGTCCGGCACGGCCCGTGCCTGTTCCACCGGTGGCGGGTCCGGCACCGGTCAGGTGCTGCGTCACGCCGGAGCTAGAGCAATCCGCTCCACCTGTGTTCAGTTCAGCTCTGGTCAGCAGGGCCAGACCGGACCAGGGGTACTTTGGGGGGTTAGAGAAGGAGTGGGGGTCATGTCCGGAGCCGGATCCGCCGCCGAGGCGGAGTGCCCACCCGGTCCCTCCCCTGTTGTATTTGGTTGGCGCGGTCGGAGTCCGCGCCTTTAGGGGGGGGGGTACTGTCACGCCCTGGCTCTGGGGACTCTAGTATGTTGAGCCAGGGTGTGAGTGTTCATTTGTTTATGTTCTAGTTTGTATTTCTATGTTGGCCTGAGTGACTCCCAATCAGAGGCAACGAGTGTCAGCTGGTTGTCTCTGATTGGGAGCCATATTTAAACTGTCTATCTTTCCCTTTGTGTTTGTGGTTTCTTGTTCTTATTTGGTTTGTTTATGTAACCAGAGACATCACGTTTTCGTCTGTTGTTTTGATCGTGTGATCATACTCTAATAAATATAAATATGTTCACCTTCAACGCTGCGCATTGGTCCTCCTCCTTAGACGATCGTGACAACCATCAAGGAGGAACAAGGATACTCTCTGGGTCATCACCATCAAGGAGGAACACGGATACTCTCTGGGTCATCACCATCAAGGAGGAACAAGGATACTCTCTGGGTCATCACCATCAAGGAGGAACAAGGATACTCTCTGGGTCATCACCATCAAGGAGGAACAAGGATACTCTCTGGGTCATCACCATCAAGCAGGAACAAGGATACTCTCTGGGTCATCACCATCAAGCAGGAACACGGATACTCTCTGGGTCATCACCATCAAGGAGGAACAAGGATACTCTCTGGGTCATCACCATCAAGCAGGAACAAGGATACTCTCTGGGTCATCACCATCAAGGAGGAACAAGGATACTCTCTGGGTCATCACCATCAAGCAGGAACACGGATACTCTCTGGGTCATCACCATCAAGGAGGAACAAGGATACTCTCTGGGTCATCACCATCAAGCAGGAACACGGATACTCTCTGGGTCATCACCATCAAGGAGCAACACGGATACTCTCTGGGTCATCACCATCAAGCAGGAACAAGTATACTCTCTGGGTCATCACCATCAAGGAGGAACACGGATACTCTCTGGGTCATCACCATCAAGGAGGAACAAGGATACTCTCTGGGTCATCACCATCAAGGAGGAACAAGGATACTCTCTGGGTCATCACCATCAAGCAGGAACACGGATACTCTCTGGGTCATCACCATCAAGGAGCAACACGGATACTCTCTGGGTCATCACCATCAAGCAGGAACACGGATACTCTCTGGGTCATCACCATCAAGGAGGAACAAGGATACTCTCTGGGTCATCACCATCAAGGAGGAACAAGGATACTCTCTGGGTCATCACCATCAAGGAGGAACAAGGATACTCTCTGGGTCATCACCATCAAGCAGGAACACGGATACTCTCTGGGTCATCACCATCAAGGAGCAACACGGATACTCTCTGGGTCATCACCATCAAGGAGGAACACGGATACTCTCTGGGTCATCACCATCAAGGAGGAACACGGATACTCTCTGGGTCATCACCATCAAGCAGGAACAAGGATACTCTCTGGGTCATCACCATCAAGGAGCAACAAGGATACTCTCTCATCAAGCAGACCCTGTTCAGCATCATCTGTCAGAAACTGCTGTTCACTTTGGCAGCATGTGCTTTTTGCTCTAGTGTGGTATGTTGGTATTTATTTTCTCAGTGTGGAGATGACATAAGCTTACCTGGTCTCATGAAGCCACTGCTATCTGACAGAAGCTTACCTGGTCTCATGAAGCCATCGCTATCTGACAGAAGCTTACCTGGTCTCATGAAGCCATCGCTATCTGACAGAAGCTTGCCTGGTCCCATGAAGCCATCGCTATCTGACAGAAGCTTGCCTGGTCCCATGAAGCCATCGCTATCTGACAGAAGCTTGCCTGGTCCCATGAAGCCATCGCTATCTGACAGAAGCTTACCTGGTCTCATGAAGCCATCGCTATCTGACAGAAGCTTGCCTGGTCACATGAAGCCATCGCTATCTGACAGACGCTTGCCTGGTCTCATGAAGCCACTGCTATCTGACAGAAGCTTGCCTGGTGCAATGAAGCCATCGCTATCTGACAGAAGCTTGCCTGGTCTCATGAAGCCATCGCTATCTGAGGATACCTTCCATATGTATATCAGAGTGCTAGGTAGTTACCACAGGCATACTTGTAGAAAGTAAAAGTCAATGGAAGTTTCAAGTTGTCAATCCATTTCCTACCCTGGAATGTGTCTTCAGGAGAGGAGTCCAGTAGGAAGCGGGGGTGATGTTGGGGCATTTTCTCCAAAGCTTGCAACAGAGTGATGTACTGGGGGCTTACCGGTCCGCATGATGTTCTCACCGTGTAGCATAAAACATCCAAATCTGGTGTGTGTTTGTGAGTGGACTGTTGGTGACGTCCCCTTCTTCAAGCTGCCATGGATCTGTTACGTGCATCACATCTTCTCTGAAATCTAATTTGACTTGGAATACAGAACAAAGAAACAGGCAGAGAAGTTTTTAAAACATAAAGCTTTTGGAAATACATCATAGATGGTGCCGCTTTCCATCATCACACAGTGAATCTACAAGGAGTAGTAGCTTTCCATCATCACACAGTGAATCTACAAGGAGTAGTAGCTTTCCATCATCACACAGTGAATCTACAAGGAATAGTAGCTTTCCATCATCACACAGTGAATCTACAAGGAGTAGTAGCTTTCCATCATCACAGAGTGAATCTACAAGGAGTAGTAGCTTTCCAACCGCAGACACAGTGAATCTACAAGGAGTAGTAGCTTTCCATCATCACAGTGAATCTACAAGGAGGAGTAGCTTTCCATCATCATACACAGTGAATCTACAAGGAGTAGTAGCTTTCCATCATCACACAGTGAATCTACAAGGAGTAGTAGCTTTCCATCATCACAGAGTGAATCTACAAGGAGTAGTAGCTTTCCAACCGCAGACACAGTGAATCTACAAGGAGTAGTAGCTTTCCATCATCACAGTGAATCTACAAGGAGTAGTAGCTTTCCATCATCACACAGTGAATCTACAAGGAGTAGTAGCTTTCCAACATCACACAGTGAATCTACAAGGTGTAGTATCTTTACAACATCACACAGTGAATCTACAAGGAGTAGTAGCTTTCCAACATCACACAGTGAATCTACAAGGAGTAGTAGCTTTCCATCATCACACAGTGAATCTACAAGGAGTAGTAGCTTTCCAACACCACAGTGAATCTACAAGGAGAAGTAGCTTTCCATCATCAGACAAAGTGAATCTACAAGGAGTAGTAGATTTCCATCATCACAGTGAATCTACAAGGAGAAGTAGCTTTCCATCATCACAGTGAATCTACAAGGAGAAGTAGCTTTCCATTATCAGACAGAGTGAATCTACAAGGAGTAGTAGCTTTCCACCATCACACAGTGAATCTACAAGGAGTAGTAGCTTTACAACACCACACAGTGAATCTACAAGGAGTAGTAGCTTTCCAACATCACCACAGTGAATCTACAAGGAGTAGTAGCTTTCCATCATCAGACACAGTGAATCTACAAGGAGTAGTAGCTTTCCATCATCACAGTGAATCTACAAGGAGAAGTAGCTTTCCAACATCACAAAGTGAATCTACAAGGAGAAGTAGCTTTCCATTATCAGACAGAGTGAATCTACAAGGAGTAGTAGCTTTCCATCATCACAGTGAATCTACAAGGAGAAGTAGCTTTCCAACATCACAAAGTGAATCTACAAGGAAAAGTAGCTTACCATTATCAGACAGAGTGAATCTACAAGGAGTAGTAGCTTTCCACCATCACACTGTGAATCTGCAAGGAGTAGTAGCTTTACAACATCACACAGTGAATCTACAAGGAGTAGGAGCTTTCCAACATCACAACAGTGAATCTACAAGGAGTAGTAGCTTTCCAACATCACCACAGTGAATCTACAAGGAGTAGTAGCTTTCCATCATCACACAGTGAATCTACAAGGAGTAGTAGCTTTCCAACACCACAGTGAATCTACAAGGAGTAGTAGCTTTCCAACATCACCACAGTGAATCTACAAGGAGTAGTATTTTTCCAACATCACACAGTGAATGTACAAGGAGTAGTAGCTTTCCATTATCACACAGTGAATCTAGAAGGAGTAGTTGCTTTCCATCACCACAGTGAATCTACAAGGAGAAGTAGCTTTCCATCATCACACAGTGAATCTACAAGGAGTAGTAGCTTTCCATCATCACACAGTGAATCTACAAGGAGTAGTAACTTTCCAACCGCAGGCACAGTGAATCTACAAGGAGTAGTAGCTTTCCAACATCACACAGTGAATCTACAAAGAGTAGTAGCTTTCCATCATCACAAACAGTAAATCTACAAGGAGTAGTAGCTTTACAACATCACACAGTGAATCTACAAGGAGTAGTAGATTTCCATCACCACAAAGTGAATCTACAAGGAGTAATAGCTTTCCATCACCACAGTGAATCTACAAGGAGTAGTAGCTTTCCATCACCACAGTGAATCTACAAGGAGGAGTAGCTTTCCATCATCATACACAGTGAATCTACAAGGAGTAGTAGCTTTCCATCATCACACAGTGAATCTACAAGGAGTAGTAGCTTTCCATCATCACACAGTGAATCTACAAGGAGTAGTAGCTTTCCATCACCACAGTGAATCTACAAGGAGTAGTAGCTTTCCATAATCACACAGTGAATCTACAAGGAGTAGTAGCTTTCCAACATCACACAGTTAATATTCAAGGAGTAGTAGCTTTCCATCATCACACAGTGAATCTACAAGGAGTAGTAGCTTTCCATCACCACAGTGAATCTACAAGGAGTAGTAGCTTTCCATCATCACAGTGAATCTACAAGGAGTAGTAGCTTTCCATCATCACACAGTGAATCTACAAGGAGTAGTACCTTTCTGTCATCACACAGTGAATCTAAAAGGAGTAGTAGCTTTCCATCATCACACAGTGAATCTACAAGGAGTAGTAGCTTTCCATCACCACAGTAAATCTACAAGGAGTAGTAGCTTTCCAACATCACACAGTTAATCTACAAGGAGTAGTACCTTTCCGTCATCACAAAGTGAATCTAAAAGGAGTAGTAGCGTTCCAACAACACACAGTGAATCTACAAGGAGTAGTAGCTTTCCACCATCAAACACAGTGAATTTACAAGGAGTAGTAGCTTTCCATAATCCGACACAGTGAATCTACAAGGAGTAGTAGCTTTCCAACATCACACAGTGAATCTACAAGGATTAGTAGCTTTCCATCATCACACAGTGAATCTACAAGGAGTAGTAGCTTTCCAACATCACACAGTGAATCTACAAGGAGTAGTAGGTTTCCATCACCAGACACAGTGAATCTACAAGGAGTAGTAGCTTTCCATCACCACAGTGAATCTACAAGGAGTAATAGCTTTCCATCATCACAGTGAATCTACAAGGAGTAGTAGCTTTCCATCATCATACAGTGAATCTACAAGGAGTAGTAGCTTTCCATCATCATACAGTGAATCTACAAGGAGTAGTAGCTTTCCAACATCACACAGTGAATATACAAGGAGTAGTAGCTTTCCAACACCACAGTGAATCTACAAGGAGAAGTAGCTTTCCATCATCAGACAAAGTGAATCTACAAGGAGTAGTAGATTTCCATCATCACAGTGAATCTACAAGGAGAAGTAGCTTTCCAACATCACACAGTGAATCTACAAGGAGAAGTAGCTTTCCATTATCAGACAGAGTGAATCTACAAGGAGTAGTAGCTTTCCACCATCACACAGTGAATCTACAAGGAGTAGTAGCTTTACAACACCACACAGTGAATCTACAAGGAGTAGTAGCTTTCCAACATCACCACAGTGAATCTACAAGGAGTAGTAGCTTTCCATCATCACAGTGAATCTACAAGGAGAAGTAGCTTTCCAACATCACAAAGTGAATCTACAAGGAGAAGTAGCTTTCCATTATCAGACAGAGTGAATCTACAAGGAGTAGTAGCTTTCCATCATCACAGTGAATCTACAAGGAGAAGTAGCTTTCCAACATCACAAAGTGAATCTACAAGGAAAAGTAGCTTACCATTATCAGACAGAGTGAATCTACAAGGAGTAGTAGCTTTCCAACATCACACTGTGAATCTACAAGGAGTAGTACCTTTCCGTCATCACACAGTGAATCTAAAAGGAGTAGTAGCTTTCCATCATCACACAGTGAATCTACAAGGAGTAGTAGCTTTCCATCACCACAGTAAATCTACAAGGAGTAGTAGCTTTCCAACATCACACAGTTAATCTTCAAGGAGTAGTACCTTTCCGTCATCACAAAGTGAATCTATAAGGAGTAGTAGCGTTCCAACAACACACAGTGAATCTACAAGGAGTAGTAGCTTTCCACCATCAAACACAGTGAATTTACAAGGAGTAGTAGCTTTCCATAATCCGACACAGTGAATCTACAAGGAGTAGTAGCTTTCCAACATCACACAGTGAATCTACAAGGATTAGTAGCTTTCCATCATCACACAGTGAATCTACAAGGAGTAGTAGCTTTCCAACATCACACAGTGAATCTACAAGGAGTAGTAGGTTTCCATCACCAGACACAGTGAATCTACAAGGAGTAGTAGCTTTCCATCACCACAGTGAATCTACAAGGAGTAGTAGGTTTACAACATCACACAGTGAATCTACAAGGAGTAGTAGCTTTCCAACATCACACAGTGAATCTACAAGGAGTAGTAGCTTTCCATCATCACACAGTGAATCTACAAGGAGTAGTAGCTTTCCATCACCACAGTGAATCTACAAGGAGTAGTAGCTTTCCATCATCACAGTGAATCTACAAGGAGTAGTAGCTTTCCATCATCACACAGTGAATCTACAAGGAGTAGTACCTTTCTGTCATCACACAGTGAATCTAAAAGGAGTAGTAGCTTTCCATCATCACACAGTGAATCTACAAGGAGTAGTAGCTTTCCATCACCACAGTAAATCTACAAGGAGTAGTAGCTTTCCAACATCACACAGTTAATCTTCAAGGAGTAGTACCTTTCCGTCATCACAAAGTGAATCTAAAAGGAGTAGTAGCGTTCCAACAACACACAGTGAATCTACAAGGAGTAGTAGCTTTCCACCATCAAACACAGTGAATTTACAAGGAGTAGTAGCTTTCCATAATCCGACACAGTGAATCTACAAGGAGTAGTAGCTTTCCAACATCACACAGTGAATCTACAAGGATTAGTAGCTTTCCATCATCACACAGTGAATCTACAAGGAGTAGTAGCTTTCCAACATCACACAGTGAATCTACAAGGAGTAGTAGGTTTCCATCACCAGACACAGTGAATCTACAAGGAGTAGTAGCTTTCCATCACCACAGTGAATCTACAAGGAGTAATAGCTTTCCATCATCACAGTGAATCTACAAGGAGTAGTAGCTTTCCATCATCATACAGTGAATCTACAAGGAGTAGTAGCTTTCCATCATCATACAGTGAATCTACAAGGAGTAGTAGCTTTCCAACATCACACAGTGAATCTACAAGGAGAAGTAGCTTTCCATTATCAGACAGAGTGAATCTACAAGGAGTAGTAGCTTTCCACCATCACACAGTGAATCTACAAGGAGTAGTAGCTTTACAACACCACACAGTGAATCTACAAGGAGTAGTAGCTTTCCAACATCACCACAGTGAATCTACAAGGAGTAGTAGCTTTCCATCATCACAGTGAATCTACAAGGATAAGTAGCTTTCCAACATCACAAAGTGAATCTACAAGGAGAAGTAGCTTTCCATTATCAGACAGAGTGAATCTACAAGGAGTAGTAGCTTTCCATCATCACAGTGAATCTACAAGGAGAAGTAGCTTTCCAACATCACAAAGTGAATCTACAAGGAAAAGTAGCTTACCATTATCAGACAGAGTGAATCTACAAGGAGTAGTAGCTTTCCAACATCACACTGTGAATCTACAAGGAGTAGTACCTTTCCGTCATCACACAGTGAATCTAAAAGGAGTAGTAGCTTTCCATCATCACACAGTGAATCTACAAGGAGTAGTAGCTTTCCATCACCACAGTAAATCTACAAGGAGTAGTAGCTTTCCAACATCACACAGTTAATCTTCAAGGAGTAGTACCTTTCCGTCATCACAAAGTGAATCTATAAGGAGTAGTAGCGTTCCAACAACACACAGTGAATCTACAAGGAGTAGTAGCTTTCCACCATCAAACACAGTGAATTTACAAGGAGTAGTAGCTTTCCATAATCCGACACAGTGAATCTACAAGGAGTAGTAGCTTTCCAACATCACACAGTGAATCTACAAGGATTAGTAGCTTTCCATCATCACACAGTGAATCTACAAGGAGTAGTAGCTTTCCAACATCACACAGTGAATCTACAAGGAGTAGTAGGTTTCCATCACCAGACACAGTGAATCTACAAGGAGTAGTAGCTTTCCATCACCACAGTGAATCTACAAGGAGTAGTAGGTTTACAACATCACACAGTGAATCTACAAGGAGTAGTAGCTTTCCAACATCACACAGTGAATCTACAAGGAGTAGTAGCTTTCCATCATCACACAGTGAATCTACAAGGAGTAGTAGCTTTCCATCACCACAGTGAATCTACAAGGAGTAGTAGCTTTCCATCATCACAGTGAATCTACAAGGAGTAGTAGCTTTCCATCATCACACAGTGAATCTACAAGGAGTAGTACCTTTCTGTCATCACACAGTGAATCTAAAAGGAGTAGTAGCTTTCCATCATCACACAGTGAATCTACAAGGAGTAGTAGCTTTCCATCACCACAGTAAATCTACAAGGAGTAGTAGCTTTCCAACATCACACAGTTAATCTTCAAGGAGTAGTACCTTTCCGTCATCACAAAGTGAATCTAAAAGGAGTAGTAGCGTTCCAACAACACACAGTGAATCTACAAGGAGTAGTAGCTTTCCACCATCAAACACAGTGAATTTACAAGGAGTAGTAGCTTTCCATAATCCGACACAGTGAATCTACAAGGAGTAGTAGCTTTCCAACATCACACAGTGAATCTACAAGGATTAGTAGCTTTCCATCATCACACAGTGAATCTACAAGGAGTAGTAGCTTTCCAACATCACACAGTGAATCTACAAGGAGTAGTAGGTTTCCATCACCAGACACAGTGAATCTACAAGGAGTAGTAGCTTTCCATCACCACAGTGAATCTACAAGGAGTAATAGCTTTCCATCATCACAGTGAATCTACAAGGAGTAGTAGCTTTCCATCATCATACAGTGAATCTACAAGGAGTAGTAGCTTTCCATCATCATACAGTGAATCTACAAGGAGTAGTAGCTTTCCAACATCACACAGTGAATATACAAGGAGTAGTAGCTTTCCAACACCACAGTGAATCTACAAGGAGAAGTAGCTTTCCATCATCAGACAAAGTGAATCTACAAGGAGTAGTAGATTTCCATCATCACAGTGAATCTACAAGGAGAAGTAGCTTTCCAACATCACACAGTGAATCTACAAGGAGAAGTAGCTTTCCATTATCAGACAGAGTGAATCTACAAGGAGTAGTAGCTTTCCACCATCACACAGTGAATCTACAAGGAGTAGTAGCTTTACAACACCACACAGTGAATCTACAAGGAGTAGTAGCTTTCCAACATCACCACAGTGAATCTACAAGGAGTAGTAGCTTTCCATCATCACAGTGAATCTACAAGGAGAAGTAGCTTTCCAACATCACAAAGTGAATCTACAAGGAGAAGTAGCTTTCCATTATCAGACAGAGTGAATCTACAAGGAGTAGTAGCTTTCCATCATCACAGTGAATCTACAAGGAGAAGTAGCTTTCCAACATCACAAAGTGAATCTACAAGGAAAAGTAGCTTACCATTATCAGACAGAGTGAATCTACAAGGAGTAGTAGCTTTCCAACATCACACTGTGAATCTACAAGGAGTAGTACCTTTCCGTCATCACACAGTGAATCTAAAAGGAGTAGTAGCTTTCCATCATCACACAGTGAATCTACAAGGAGTAGTAGCTTTCCATCACCACAGTAAATCTACAAGGAGTAGTAGCTTTCCAACATCACACAGTTAATCTTCAAGGAGTAGTACCTTTCCGTCATCACAAAGTGAATCTATAAGGAGTAGTAGCGTTCCAACAACACACAGTGAATCTACAAGGAGTAGTAGCTTTCCACCATCAAACACAGTGAATTTACAAGGAGTAGTAGCTTTCCATAATCCGACACAGTGAATCTACAAGGAGTAGTAGCTTTCCAACATCACACAGTGAATCTACAAGGATTAGTAGCTTTCCATCATCACACAGTGAATCTACAAGGAGTAGTAGCTTTCCAACATCACACAGTGAATCTACAAGGAGTAGTAGGTTTCCATCACCAGACACAGTGAATCTACAAGGAGTAGTAGCTTTCCATCACCACAGTGAATCTACAAGAAGTAGTAGGTTTACAACATCACACAGTGAATCTACAAGGAGTAGTAGCTTTCCAACATCACACAGTGAATCTACAAGGAGTAGTAGCTTTCCATCATCACACAGTGAATCTACAAGGAGTAGTAGCTTTCCATCATCACAGTGAATCTACAAGGAGTAGTAGGTTTACAACATCACACAGTGAATCTACAAGGAGTAGTAGCTTTCCAACATCACACAGTGAATCTACAAGGAGTAGTACATTTCCATCACCACAGTGAATCTACAAGGAGTAGTAGCTTTCCAACATCACAAAGTGAATCTACAAGGAGTAGTAGCTTTACAACATCACACAGTGAATCTACAAGGAGTAGTAGCTTTCCAACATCACACAGTGAATCTACAAGGAGTAGTAGCTTTCCAACATCACCACAGTGAATCTACAAGGAAGAGTAGCTTTCCATCATCACACAGTGAATCTACAAGGAGTAGTAACTTTCCATCCCAACAGTGAATCTACAAGAAGTAGTAGCTTTCCATTATCAGACACAGTGAATCTACAAGGAGTAGTAGCTTTCCATCATCACACAGTGAATCTACAAGGAGTAGTAGCTTTCCATCATCACACAGTGAATCTACAAGGAGTAGTAGCTTTCCAACCGCAGGCACAGTGAATCTACAAGGAGTAGTAGCTTTCCAACATCACACAGTGAATCTACAAGGAGTAGTAGATTTCCATCATCACAAAGTGAATCTACAAGGAGTAATAGCTTTCCATCACCACAGTGAATCTACAAGGAGTAGTAGCTTTCCATCACCACAGTGAATCTACAAGGAGGAGTAGCTTTCCATCATCACAGAGTGAATCTACAAGAAGTAGTAGCTTTCCAACCGCAGACACAGTGAATCTACAAGGAGTAGTAGCTTTCCATCATCACAGTGAATCTACAAGGAGTAGTAGCTTTCCATCATCACAAACAGTAAATCTACAAGGAGTAGTAGCTTTACAACATCACACAGTGAATCTACAAGGAGTAGTAGATTTCCATCACCACAAAGTGAATCTACAAGGAGTAATAGCTTTCCATCACCACAGTGAATCTACAAGGAGTAGTAGCTTTCCATCACCACAGTGAATCTACAAGGAGGAGTAGCTTTCCATCATCATACACAGTGAATCTACAAGGAGTAGTAGCTTTCCATCATCACACAGTGAATCTACAAGGAGTAGTAGCTTTCCATCACCACAGTGAATCTACAAGGAGTAGTAGCTTTCCATCACCACAGTGAATCTACAAGGAGTAGTAGCTTTCCATCATCACACAGTGAATCTACAAGGAGTAGTAGCTTTCCAACATCACACAGTTAATATTCAAGGAGTAGTAGCTTTCCATCATCACACAGTGAATCTACAAGGAGTAGTAGTTTTCCATCACCACAGTGAATCTACAAGGAGTAGTAGCTTTCCATCATCACAGTGAATCTACAAGGAGTAGTAGCTTTCCATCATCACACAGTGAATCTACAAGGAGTAGTACCTTTCCGTCATCACACAGTGAATCTAAAAGGATTAGTAGCTTTCCATCATCACACAGTGAATCTACAAGGAGTAGTAGCTTTCCATCACCACAGTAAATCTACAAGGAGTAGTAGCTTTCCAACATCACACAGTTAATCTTCAAGGAGTAGTACCTTTCCGTCATCACAAAGTGAATCTAAAAGGAGTAGTAGCGTTCCAACAACACACAGTGAATCTACAAGGAGTAGTAGCTTTCCACCATCAAACACAGTGAATTTACAAGGAGTAGTAGCTTTCCATAATCCGACACAGTGAATCTACAAGGAGTAGTAGCTTTCCAACATCACACAGTGAATCTACAAGGATTAGTAGCTTTCCATCATCACACAGTGAATCTACAAGGAGTAGTAGCTTTCCAACATCACACAGTGAATCTACAAGGAGTAGTAGGTTTCCATCACCAGACACAGTGAATCTACAAGGAGTAGTAGCTTTCCATCACCACAGTGAATCTACAAGGAGTAATAGCTTTCCATCATCACAGTGAATCTACAAGGAGTAGTAGCTTTCCATCATCATACAGTGAATCTACAAGGAGTAGTAGCTTTCCATCATCATACAGTGAATCTACAAGGAGTAGTAGCTTTCCAACATCACACAGTGAATATACAAGGAGTAGTAGCTTTCCAACATCACACAGTGAATCTACAAGGAGTAGTAGCTTTCCATCATCACACAGTGAATCTACAAGGAGTAGTAGCTTTCCATCATCACAGTGAATCTACAAGGAGTAGTAGCTTTACAATATCACACAGTGAATCTACAAGGAGTAGTAGCTTTCCAACATCACACAGTTAATCTTCAAGGAGTAGTACCTTTCCGTCATCACAAAGTGAATCTACAAGGAGTAGTAGCTTTCCAACATCACACAGTTAATCTTCAAGGAGTAGTACCTTTCCGTCATCACAAAGTGAATCTAAAAGGAGTAGTAGCGTTCCAACAACACACAGTGAATCTACAAGGAGTAGTAGCTTTCCACCATCACCACAGTGAATCTACAAGGAAGAGTAGCTTTCCATCATCACACAGTGAATCTACAAGGAGTAGTAGCTTTCCATCCCAACAGTGAATCTACAAGAAGTAGTAGCTTTCCATTATCAGACACAGTGAATCTACAAGGAGTAGTAGTTTGCCATCATCACACAGTGAATCTACAAGGAGTAGTAGCTTTCCATCATCACACAGTGAATCTACAAGGAGTAGTAGCTTTCCAACCGCAGGCACAGTGAATCTACAAGGAGTAGTAGCTTTCCAACATCACAGAGTGAATCTACAAGGAGTAGTAGCTTTCCATCATCACAAACAGTAAATCTACAAGGAGTAGTAGCTTTACAACATCACACAGTGAATCTACAAGGAGTAGTAGATTTCCATCACCACAAAGTGAATCTACAAGGAGTAATAGCTTTCCATCACCACAGTGAATCTACAAGGAGTAGTAGCTTTCCATCACCACAGTGAATCTACAAGGAGGAGTAGCTTTCCATCATCATACACAGTGAATCTACAAGGAGTAGTAGCTTTCCATCATCACACAGTGAATCTACAAGGAGTAGTAGCTTTCCATCATCACACAGTGAATCTACAAGGAGTAGTAGGTTTCCATCATCACACAGTGAATCTACAAGGAGTAGTAGCTTCTATCACCACAGTGAATCTACAAGGAGTAGTAGCTTTCCATCACCACAGTGAATCTACAAGGAGTAGTAGCTTTCCATCATCACAGAGTGAATCTACAAGGAGTAGTAGCTTTCCAACATCACACAGTTAATATTCAAGGAGTAGTACCTTTCCGTCATCACACATTGAATCTAAAAGGAGTAGTAGCTTTCCATCATCACACAGTGAATCTACAAGGAGTAGTAGCTTTCCATCACCACAGTAAATCTACAAGGAGTAGTAGCTTTCCAACATCACACAGTTAATCTTCAAGGAGTAGTACCTTTCCGTCATCACAAAGTGAATCTAAAAGGAGTAGTAGCGTTCCAACAACACACAGTGAATCTACAAGGAGTAGTAGCTTTCCACCATCAAACACAGTGAATTTACAAGGAGTAGTAGCTTTCCATAATCCGACACAGTGAATCTACAAGGAGTAGTAGCTTTCCAACATCACACAGTGAATCTACAAGGATTAGTAGCTTTCCATCATCACACAGTGAATCTACAAGGAGTAGTAGCTTTCCAACAACACACAGTGAATCTACAAGGAGTAGTAGGTTTCCATCACCAGACAAAGTGAATCTACAAGGAGTAGTAGCTTTCCATCACCACAGTGAATCTAAAAGGAGTAATAGCTTTCCATCATCACAGTGAATCTACAAGGAGTAGTAGCTTTCCATCATCATACAGTGAATCTACAAGGAGTAGTAGCTTTCCATCATCATACAGTGAATCTACAAGGAGTAGTAGCTTTCCAACATCACACAGTGAATATACAAGGAGTAGTAGCTTTCCAACATCACACAGTGAATCTACAAGGAGTAGTAGCTTTCCATCATCACACAGTGAATCTACAAGGAGTAGTAGCTTTCCATCATCACAGTGAATCTACAAGGAGTAGTAGCTTTACAACATCACACAGTGAATCTACAAGGAGTAGTAGCTTTCCAACATCACACAGTGAATCTACAAGGAGTAGTACATTTCCATCACCACAGTGAATCTACAAGGAGAAGTAGCTTTCCAACATCACAAAGTGAATCTACAAGGAGTAGTAGCTTTACAACATCACACAGTGAATCTACAAGGAGTAGTAGCTTTCCAACATCACACAGTGAATCTACAAGGAGTAGTAGCTTTACAACATCACACAGTGAATCTACAAGGAGTAGTAGCTTTCCAACATCACACAGTGAATCTACAAGGAGTAGTAGCTTTCCAACATCACCACAGTGAATCTACAAGGAAGAGTAGCTTTCCATCATCACACAGTGAATCTACAAGGAGTAGTAGCTTTCCATCCCAACAGTGAATCTACAAGAAGTAGTAGCTTTCCATTATCAGACACAGTGAATCTACAAGGAGTAGTAGCTTTCCATCATCACACAGTGAATCTACAAGGAGTAGTAGCTTTCCATCATCACACAGTGAATCTACAAGGAGTAGTAGCTTTCCAACCGCAGGCACAGTGAATCTACAAGGAGTAGTAGCTTTCCATCATCACAGAGTGAATCTACAAGGAGTAGTAGCTTTCCATCATCACAAACAGTAAATCTACAAGGAGTAGTAGCTTTACAACATCACACAGTGAATCTACAAGGAGTAGTAGATTTCCATCACCACAAAGTGAATCTACAAGGAGTAATAGCTTTCCATCACCACAGTGAATCTACAAGGAGTAGTAGCTTTCCATCACCACAGTGAATCTACAAGGAGGAGTAGCTTTCCATCATCATACACAGTGAATCTACAAGGAGTAGTAGCTTTCCATCATCACACAGTGAATCTACAAGGAGTAGTAGCTTTCCATCATCACACAGTGAATCTACAAGGAGTAGTAGCTTTCCATCATCACACAGTGAATCTACAAGGAGTAGTAGCTTTCCAACATCACACAGTTAATATTCAAGGAGTAGTAGCTTTCCATCATCACACAGTGAATCTACAAGGAGTAGTAGCTTTCCATCACCACAGTGAATCTACAAGGAGTAGTAGCTTTCCATCATCACAGTGAATCTACAAGGAGTAGTAGCTTTCCATCATCACACAGTGAATCTACAAGGAGTAGTACCTTTCCGTCATCACACAGTGAATCTAAAAGGAGTAGTAGCTTTCCAACATCACACAGTTAATATTCAAGGAGTAGTAGCTTTCCATCATCACACAGTGAATCTACAAGGAGTAGTAGCTTTCCATCACCACAGTGAATCTACAAGGAGTAGTAGCTTTCCATCATCACGGTGAATCTACAAGGAGTAGTAGCTTTCCAACATCACACAGTGAATCTACAAGGAGCAGTAGCTTTCCAACATCACACAGTGAATCTACAAGGAGTAGTAGCTTTCCATCATCACACAGTGAATCTACAAGGAGTAGTAGCTTTCCATCATCACAGTGAATCTACAAGGAGTAGTAGCTTTACAACATCACAGTGAATCTACAAGGAGTAGTAGTTTTACAACATCACACATTGAATCTACAAGGAGTAGTAGCTTTCCAACATCACACAGTGAATCTACAAGGAGTAGTAGCTTTCCAACATCACCACAGTGAATCTACAAGGAGTAGTCGCTTTCCATCCCAACAGTGAATCTACAAGAAGTAGTAGCTTTCCATTATCAGACACAGTGAATCTACAAGGAGTAGTAGCTTTCCATCATCACACAGTGAATCTACAAGGAGTAGTAGCTTTCCAACCGCAGGCACAGTGAATCTACAAGGAGTAGTAGCTTTCCATCATCACAGAGTGAATCTACAAGGAGTAGTAGCTTTCCATCATCACAAACAGTAAATCTACAAGGAGTAGTAGCTTTACAACATCACACAGTGAATCTACAAGGAGTAGTAGATTTCCATCACCACAAAGTGAATCTACAAGGAGTAGTAGCTTTCCATCACCACAGTGAATCTACAAGGAGTAGTAGCTTTCCATCATCCCACAGTGAATCTACAAGGAGTAGTAGCTTTCCATCATCAACACAGTGAATCTACAAGGAGTAGTAGCTTTCCATCATCACACAGTGAATCTACAAGGAGTAGTAGCTTTCCATCATCACACAGTGAATCTACAAGGAGTAGTAGATTTCCATCATCACACAGTGAATCTACAAGGAGTAGTAGCTTTCCTTCACCACAGTGAATCTACAAGGAGTAGTAGCTTTCCATCACCACAGTGAATCTACAAGGAGTAGTAGCTTTCCATCATCACACAGTGAATCTACAAGGAGTAGTAGCTTTCCAACATCACACAGTTAATATTCAAGGAGTAGTAGCTTTCCATCATCACACAGTGAATCTACAAGGAGTAGTAGCTTTCCATCACCACAGTGAATCTACAAGGAGTAGTAGCTTTCCATCATCACAGTGAATCTACAAGGAGTAGTAGCTTTCCATCATCACACAGTGAATCTACAAGGAGTAGTACCTTTCCGTCATCACACAGTGAATCTAAAAGGAGTAGTAGCTTTCCAACATCACACAGTTAATATTCAAGGAGTAGTAGCTTTCCATCATCACACAGTGAATCTACAAGGCAAGGAGTAGTAGCTTTCCATCACCACAGTGAATCTACAAGGAGTAGTAGCTTTCCATCATCACAGTGAATCTACAAGGAGTAGTAGCTTTCCAACATCACACAGTGAATCTACAAGGAGTAGTAGCTTTCCATCATCATACAGTGAATCTACAAGGAGTAGTAGCTTTCCAACATCACACAGTGAATCTACAAGGAGCAGTAGCTTTCCAACATCACACAGTGAATCTACAAGGAGTAGTAGCTTTCCATCATCACACAGTGAATCTACAAGGAGTAGTAGCTTTCCATCATCACAGTGAATCTACAAGGAGTAGTAGCTTTACAACATCACAGTGAATCTACAAGGAGTAGTAGCTTTACAACATCACACAGTGAATCTACAAGGAGTAGTAGCTTTCCAACATCACACAGTGAATCTACAAGGAGTAGTACATTTCCATCACCAGAGTGAATCTACAAGGAGTAGTAGCTTTCCAACATCACACAGTGACTCTACAAGGAGTAGTAGCTTTACAACATCACACAGTGAATCTACAAGGAGTAGTAGCTTTCCAACATCACACAGTGAATCTACAAGGAGTAGTAGCTTTCCAACATCACCACAGTGAATCTACAAGGAAGAGTAGCTTTCCATCATCACACAGTGAATCTACAAGGAGTAGTAGCTTTCCATCCCCACAGTGAATCTACAAGAAGTAGTAGCTTTCCATTATCAGACACAGTGAATCTACAAGGAGTAGTAGCTTTCCATCATCACACAGTGAATCTACAAGGAGTAGTAGCTTTCCAACCGCAGGCACAGTGAATCTACAAGGAGTAGTAGCTTTCCATCATCACAAAGAGTGAATCTACAAGGAGTAGTAGCTTTACAACATCACACAGTGAATCTACAAGGAGTAGGAGCTTTCCATCACCACAAAGTGAATCTACAAGGAGTAATAGCTTTCCATCATACACAGTGAATCTACAAGGAGTAGTAGCTTTCCATCATCACACAGTGAATCTACAAGGAGTAGTAGCTTTCCAACATCACACAGTGAATCTACAAGGAGTAGTAGCTTTCCATCATCACAAACAGTGAATCTACAAGGAGTAGTAGTTTTACAACATCACACAGTGAATCTACAAGGAGTAGTAGCTTTCCATCACCACAAAGTGAATCTACAATGAGTAATAGCTTTCCATCACCACAGTGAATCTACAAGGAGTAGTAGCTTTCCATCACCACAGTGAATCTACAAGGAGTAGTAGCTTTCCATCACCACAGTGAATGTACAAGAAGTAGTAGCTTTCCATCATCACACAGTTAATCTACAAGGAGTAGTAGCTTTCCAACATCACACAGTTAATCTTCAAGGAGCAGTACCTTTCCGTCATTAAACAGTGAATCTAAAAGGAGTAGTAGCGTTCCAACAACACACAGTGAATCTACAAGGAGTTGTAGCTTTCCACCATCAAACACAGTGAATTTACAAGGAGTAGTAGCCTTCCATAATCCGACACAGTGAATCTAAAAGGAGTAGTAGCTTTCCAACATCACACAGTGAATCTACAAGGAGTAGTAGCTTTCCATCATCACACAGTGAATCTACAAGGAGTAGTAGCTTTCCAACATCACACAGTGAATCTACAAGGAGTAGTAGGTTTCCATCACCAGACACAGTGAATCTACGAGGAGTAGTAGCTTTCCAACATCACACAGTGAATCTACAAGGAGTAGTAGCTTTCCAACATCACACAGTGAATCTACAAATATTAGTAGCTTCCCATCATCACACAGTGAATCTACGAGGAGTAGTAGCATTCCAACATCATACAGTGAATCTACAAGGAGTAGTAGCTTTACAACATCACACAGTGAATCTACAAGAAGTAGCTTTCCAACATCACATAGTGAATCTACAAGGAGTAGTAGCTTTCCATCACCACAGTGAATCTACAAGGAGTAATAGCTTTCCATCATCACAGTGAATCTACAAGGAGTAGTAGCTTTACAACATCACACAGTGAATCTACAAGGAGTAGTAGCTTTCCATCATCATACAGTGAATCTACAAGGAGTAGTAGCTTTACAACATCACACAGTGAATATACAAGGAGTAGTAGCTTTCCATCACCAGATACAGTGAATCTACAAGGAGTAGTAGCTTTCCATCATCACAGTGAATCTACAAGGAGTAGTAGCTTTCCATCATCACAAACAGTGAATCTACAAGGAGTAGTAGCATTACAACATCACACAGTGAATCTACAAGGAGTAGTAGCTTTCCATCACCACAAAGTGAATCTACAAGGAGTAATAGCTTTCCATCACCACAGTGAATCTACAAGGAGTAGTAGCTTTCCATCACCACAGTGAATCTACAAGGAGGAGTAGCTTTCCATCATCATACACAGTGAATCTACAAGGAGTAGTAGCTTTCCATCATCACACAGTGAATCTACAAGGAGTAGTAGCTTTCCATCATCACACAGTGAATCTACAAGGAGTAGTAGCTTTCCATCATCACACAGTGAATCTACAAGGAGTAGTAGCTTTCCATCACCACAGTGAATCTACAAGGAGTAGTAGCTTTCCATCACCACAGTGAATCTACAAGGAGTAGTAGCTTTTTCCATCATCACACAGTGAATCTACAAGGAGTAGTAGCTTTCCAACATCACACAGTTAATCTTCAAGGAGTAGTAGCTTTCCATCATCACACAGTGAATCTACAAGGAGTAGTAGCTTTCCATCACCACAGTGAATGTACAAGAAGTAGTAGCTTTCCATCATCACACAGTTAATCTACAAGGAGTAGTAGCTTTCCATCATCACACAGTGAATCTACAAGGAGTAGTAGCTTTCCATCACCACAGTGAATCTACAAGGAGTAGTAGCTTTCCATCACCACAGTGAATCTACAAGGAGTAGTAGCTTTTTCCATCATCACACAGTGAATCTACAAGGAGTAGTAGCTTTCCAACATCACACAGTTAATCTTCAAGGAGTAGTAGCTTTCCATCATCACACAGTGAATCTACAAGGAGTAGTAGCTTTCCATCACCACAGTGAATGTACAAGAAGTAGTAGCTTTCCATCATCACACAGTTAATCTACAAGGAGTAGTAGCTTTCCAACATCACACAGTTAATCTTCAAGGAGTAGTACCTTTTCGTCATCACACAGTGAATCTAAAAGAAGTAGTAGCATTCCAACAACACACAGTGAATCTACAAGGAGTAGCTTTCCAACATCACATAGTGAATCTACAAGGAGTAGTAGCTTTCCATCACCACAGTGAATCTACAAGGAGTAATAGCTTTCCATCATCACAGTGAATCTACAAGGAGTAGTAGCTTTACAACATCACACAGTGAATCTACAAGGAGTAGTAGCTTTCCATCATCATACAGTGAATCTACAAGGAGTAGTAGCTTTACAACATCATACAGTGAATATACAAGGAGTAGTAGCTTTCCATCACCAGACACAGTGAATATACAAGGAGTAGTAGCTTTCCATCATCACAGTGAATCTACAAGGAGTAGTAGCTTTCCATCATCACAAACAGTGAATCTACAAGGAGTAGTAGCTTTACAAAATCACACAGTGAAACTACAAGGAGTAGTAGCTTTCCATCACCACAAAGTTAATCTACAAGGAGTAATAGCTTTCCATCACCACAGTGAATCTACAAGGAGTAGTAGCTTTCCATCACCACAGTGAATCTACAAGGAGGAGTAGTTTTCCATCATCATACACAGTGAATCTACAAGGAGTAGTAGCTTTCCATCATCACACAGTGAATCTACAAGGAGTAGAAGCTTTCCATCATCACACAGTGAATCTACAAGGAGTAGTAGCTTTCCATCATCACACAGTGAATCTACAAGGAGTAGTAGCTTTCCATCACCACAGTGAATCTACAAGGAGTAGTAGCTTTCCATCACCACAGTGAATTGAATCTACAAGGAGTAGTAGCTTTCCATCATCACACAGTGAATCTACAATAAGTAGTAGCTTTCCAACATCACACAGTTAATCTTCAAGGAGTAGTAGCTTTCCATCATCACACAGTGAATCTACAAGGAGTAGTAGCTTTCCATCACCACAGTGAATGTACAAGAAGTAGTAGCTTTCCATCATCACACAGTTAATCTACAAGGAGTTGTAGCTTTCCAACATCACACAGTTAATCTTCAAGGAGTAGTACCTTTCCGTCATCACACAGTGAATCTAAAAGGAGTAGTAGCGTTCCAACAACACACAGTGAATCTACAAGGAGTAGCTTTCCAACATCACATAGTGAATCTACAAGGAGTAGTAGCTTTCCATCACCACAGTGAATCTACAAGGAGTAATAGCTTTCCATCATCACAGTGAATCTACAAGGAGTAGTAGCTTTCCAACATCACACAGTGAATCTACAAGGAGTAGTAGCTTTCCATCATCATACAGTGAATCTACAAGGAGTAGTAGGTTTACAACATCACACAGTGAATATACAAGGAGTAGTAGCTTTCCATCACCAGACACAGTGAATATACAAGGAGTAGTAGCTTTCCATCATCACAGTGAATCTACAAGGAGTAGTAGCTTTCCATCATCACAAACAGTGAATCTACAAGGAGTAGTAGCTTTACAAAATCACACAGTGAATCTACAAGGAGTAGTAGCTCTCCATCACCACAAAGTGAATCTACAAGGAGTAATAGCTTTCCATCACCACAGTGAATCTACAAGGAGTAGTAGCTTTCCATCACCACAGTGAATCTACAAGGAGGAGTAGTTTTCCATCATCATACACAGTGAATCTACAAGGAGTAGTAGCTTTCCATCATCACACAGTGAATCTACAAGGAGTAGAAGCTTTCCATCATCACACAGTGAATCTACAAGGAGTAGTAGCTTTCCATCATCACACAGTGAATCTACAAGGAGTAGTAGCTTTCCATCACCACAGTGAATCTACAAGGAGTAGTAGCTTTCCATCACCACAGTGAATCTACAAGGAGTAGTAGCTTTCCATCATCACACAGTGAATCTACAATAAGTAGTAGCTTTCCAACATCACACAGTTAGTCTTCAAGGAGTAGTAGCTTTCCATCATCACACAGTGAATCTACAAGGAGTAGTAGCTTTCCATCACCACAGTGAATGTACAAGAAGTAGTAGCTTTCCATCATCACACAGTTAATCTACAAGGAGTTGTAGCTTTCCAACATCACACAGTTAATCTTCAAGGAGTAGTACCTTTCCGTCATCACACAGTGAATCTAAAAGGAGTAGTAGCGTTCCAACAACACACAGTGAATCTACAAGGAGTAGCTTTCCAACATCACATAGTGAATCTACAAGGAGTAGTAGCTTTACAACATCACACAGTGAATCTACAAGGAGTAGTAGCTTTCCTTTCCATCATCATACAGTGAATCTACAAGGAGTAGTAGCTTTCCATCATCACACAGTGAATCTACAATAAGTATTAGCTTTCCAACATCACACAGTTAATCTTCAAGGAGTAGTACCTTTCCGTCATCACACAGTGAATCTAAAAGGAGTAGTAGCGTTCCAACAACACACAGTGAATCTACAAGGAGTAGCTTTCCAACATCACATAGTGAATCTACAAGGAGTAGTAGCTTTCCATCACCACAGTGAATCTACAAGGAGTAATAGATTTCCATCATCACAGTGAATCTACAAGGAGTAGTAGCTTTCCATCATCATACAGTGAATCTACAAGGAGTAGTAGCTTTACAACATCACACAGTGAATATACAAGGAGTAGTAGCTTTCCATCACCAGACACAGTGAATATACAAGGAGTAGTAGCTTTCCATCATCACAGTGAATCTACAAGGAGTAGTACCTTTACAAAATCACACAGTGAAACTACAAGGAGTAGTAGCTTTCCATCACCACAAAGTGAATCTACAAGGAGTAATAGCTTTCCATCACCACAGTGAATCTACAAGGAGTAGTAGCTTTCCATCACCACAGTGAATCTACAAGGAGGAGTAGTTTTCCATCATCATACACAGTGAATCTACAAGGAGTAGTAGCTTTCCATCATCACACAGTGAATCTACAAGGAGTAGAAGCTTTCCATCATCACACAGTGAATCTACAAGGAGTAGTAGCTTTCCATCATCACACAGTGAATCTACAAGGAGTAGTAGCTTTCCATCATCACAGTGAATCTACAAGGAGTAGTAGCTTTACAACATCACACAGTGAATCTACAAGGAGTAGTAGCTTTCCAACATCACACAGTGAATCTACAAGGAGTAGTACATTTCCATCACCACAGTGAATCTACAAGGAGAAGTAGCTTTCCAACATCACAAAGTGAATCTACAAGGAGTAGTAGCTTTACAACATCACACAGTGAATCTACAAGGAGTAGTAGCTTTCCAACATCACACAGTGAATCTACAAGGAGTAGTAGCTTTACAACATCACACAGTGAATCTACAAGGAGTAGTAGCTTTCCAACATCACACAGTGAATCTACAAGGAGTAGTAGCTTTCCAACATCACCACAGTGAATCTACAAGGAAGAGTAGCTTTCCATCATCACACAGTGAATCTACAAGGAGTAGTAGCTTTCCATCCCAACAGTGAATCTACAAGAAGTAGTAGCTTTCCATTATCAGACACAGTGAATCTACAAGGAGTAGTAGCTTTCCATCATCACACAGTGAATCTACAAGGAGTAGTAGCTTTCCATCATCACACAGTGAATCTACAAGGAGTAGTAGCTTTCCAACCGCAGGCACAGTGAATCTACAAGGAGTAGTAGCTTTCCATCATCACAGAGTGAATCTACAAGGAGTAGTAGCTTTCCATCATCACATCACAAACAGTAAATCTACAAGGAGTAGTAGCTTTACAACATCACACAGTGAATCTACAAGGAGTAGTAGATTTCCATCACCACAAAGTGAATCTACAAGGAGTAATAGCTTTCCATCACCACAGTGAATCTACAAGGAGTAGTAGCTTTCCATCACCACAGTGAATCTACAAGGAGGAGTAGCTTTCCATCATCATACACAGTGAATCTACAAGGAGTAGTAGCTTTCCATCATCACACAGTGAATCTACAAGGAGTAGTAGCTTTCCATCATCACACAGTGAATCTACAAGGAGTAGTAGCTTTCCATCATCACACAGTGAATCTACAAGGAGTAGTAGCTTTCCAACATCACACAGTTAATATTCAAGGAGTAGTAGCTTTCCATCATCACACAGTGAATCTACAAGGAGTAGTAGCTTTCCATCACCACAGTGAATCTACAAGGAGTAGTAGCTTTCCATCATCACAGTGAATCTACAAGGAGTAGTAGCTTAGCTTTCCATCATCACACAGTGAATCTACAAGGAGTAGTACCTTTCCGTCATCACACAGTGAATCTAAAAGGAGTAGTAGCTTTCCAACATCACACAGTTAATATTCAAGGAGTAGTAGCTTTCCATCATCACACAGTGAATCTACAAGGAGTAGTAGCTTTCCATCACCACAGTGAATCTACAAGGAGTAGTAGCTTTCCATCATCACGGTGAATCTACAAGGAGTAGTAGCTTTCCAACATCACACAGTGAATCTACAAGGAGTAGTAGCTTTCCATCATCATACAGTGAATCTACAAGGAGTAGTAGCTTTCCAACATCACACAGTGAATCTACAAGGAGCAGTAGCTTTCCAACATCACACAGTGAATCTACAAGGATTAGTAGCTTTCCATCATCACACAGTGAATCTACAAGGAGTAGTAGCTTTCCATCATCACAGTGAATCTACAAGGAGTAGTAGCTTTACAACATCACAGTGAATCTACAAGGAGTAGTAGCTTTACAACATCACACATTGAATCTACAAGGAGTAGTAGCTTTCCAACATCACACAGTGAATCTACAAGGAGTAGTAGCTTTCCAACATCACCACAGTGAATCTACAAGGAAGAGTAGCTTTCCATCATCACACAATGAATCTACAAGGAGTAGTAGCTTTCCATCCCAACAGTGAATCTACAAGAAGTAGTAGCTTTCCATTATCAGACACAGTGAATCTACAAGGAGTAGTAGCTTTCCATCATCACACAGTGAATCTACAAGGAGTAGTAGCTTTCCAACCGCAGGCACAGTGAATCTACAAGGAGTAGTAGCTTTCCATCATCACAGAGTGAATCTACAAGGAGTAGTAGCTTTCCATCATCACAAACAGTAAATCTACAAGGAGTAGTAGCTTTACAACATCACACAGTGAATCTACAAGGAGTAGTAGATTTCCATCACCACAAAGTGAATCTACAAGGAGTAGAGTAATAGCTTTCCATCACCACAGTGAATCTACAAGGAGTAGTAGCTTTCCATCACCACAGTGAATCTACAAGGAGGAGTAGCTTTCCATCATCATACACAGTGAATCTACAAGGAGTAGTAGCTTTCCATCATCACACAGTGAATCTACAAGGAGTAGTAGCTTTCCATCATCACACAGTGAATCTACAAGGAGTAGTAGCTTTCCATCATCACACAGTGAATCTACAAGGAGTAGTAGCTTTCCATCACCACAGTGAATCTACAAGGAGTAGTAGCTTTCCATCACCACAGTGAATCTACAAGGAGTAGTAGCTTTCCATCATCACACAGTGAATCTACAAGGAGTAGTAGCTTTCCAACATCACACAGTTAATATTCAAGGAGTAGTAGCTTTCCATCATCACACAGTGAATCTACAAGGAGTAGTAGCTTTCCATCACCACAGTGAATCTACAAGGAGTAGTAGCTTTCCATCATCACACAGTGAATCTACAAGGAGTAGTAGCTTTCCATCATCACACAGTGAATCTACAAGGAGTAGTACCTTTCCGTCATCACACAGTGAATCTAAAAGGAGTAGTAGCTTTCCAACATCACACAGTTAATATTCAAGGAGTAGTAGCTTTCCATCATCACACAGTGAATCTACAAGGAGTAGTAGCTTTCCATCACCACAGTGAATCTACAAGGAGTAGTAGCTTTCCATCATCACAGTGAATCTACAAGGAGTAGTAGCTTTCCAACATCACACAGTGAATCTACAAGGAGTAGTAGCTTTCCATCATCATACAGTGAATCTACAAGGAGTAGTAGCTTTCCAACATCACACAGTGAATCTACAAGGAGCAGTAGCTTTCCAACATCACACAGTGAATCTACAAGGAGTAGTAGCTTTCCATCATCACACAGTGAATCTACAAGGAGTAGTAGCTTTCCATCATCACAGTGAATCTACAAGGAGTAGTAGCTTTACAACATCACAGTGAATCTACAAGGAGTAGTAGCTTTACAACATCACACAGTGAATCTACAAGGAGTAGTAGCTTTCCAACATCACACAGTGAATCTACAAGGAGTAGTACATTTCCATCACCAGAGTGAATCTACAAGGAGTAGTAGCTTTCCAACATCACACAGTGACTCTACAAGGAGTAGTAGCTTTACAACATCACACAGTGAATCTACAAGGAGTAGTAGCTTTCCAACATCACCACAGTGAATCTACAAGGAAGAGTAGCTTTCCATCATCACACAGTGAATCTACAAGGAGTAGTAGCTTTCCATCCCCACAGTGAATCTACAAGAAGTAGTAGCTTTCCATTATCAGACACAGTGAATCTACAAGGAGTAGTAGCTTTCCATCATCAGACACAGTGAATCTACAAGGAGTAGTAGCTTTCCATCATCACACAGTGAATCTACAAGGAGTAGTAGCTTTCCAACCGCAGGCACAGTGAATCTACAAGGAGTAGTAGCTTTCCATCATCACAAAGAGTGAATCTACAAGGAGTAGTAGCTTTACAACATCACACAGTGAATCTACAAGGAGTAGGAGCTTTCCATCACCACAAAGTGAATCTACAAGGAGTAATAGCTTTCCATCACCACAGTGAATCTACAAGGAGTAGTAGCTTTCCATCATCACACAGTGAATCTACAAGGAGTAGTAGCTTTCCAACATCACACAGTGAATCTACAAGGAGTAGTAGCTTTCCATCATCACAAACAGTGAATCTACAAGGAGTAGTAGTTTTACAACATCACACAGTGAATCTACAAGGAGTAGTAGCTTTCCATCACCACAAAGTGAATCTACAATGAGTAATAGCTTTCCATCACCACAGTGAATCTACAAGGAGTAGTAGCTTTCCATCACCACAGTGAATCTACAAGGAGTAGTAGCTTTCCATCACCACAGTGAATGTACAAGAAGTAGTAGCTTTCCATCATCACACAGTTAATCTACAAGGAGTAGTAGCTTTCCAACATCACACAGTTAATCTTCAAGGAGCAGTACCTTTCCGTCATTAAACAGTGAATCTAAAAGGAGTAGTAGCGTTCCAACAACACACAGTGAATCTACAAGGAGTTGTAGCTTTCCACCATCAAACACAGTGAATTTACAAGGAGTAGTAGCCTTCCATAATCCGACACAGTGAATCTAAAAGGAGTAGTAGCTTTCCAACATCACACAGTGAATCTACAAGGAGTAGTAGCTTTCCATCATCACACAGTGAATCTACAAGGAGTAGTAGCTTTCCAACATCACACAGTGAATCTACAAGGAGTAGTAGGTTTCCATCACCAGACACAGTGAATCTACAAGGAGTAGTAACTTTCCATCACCACAGTGAATCTACAAGGAGTAGTAGCTTTCCAACATCACACAGTGAATCTACAAATATTAGTAGCTTCCCATCATCACACAGTGAATCTACGAGGAGTAGTAGCATTCCAACATCATACAGTGAATCTACAAGGAGTAGTAGCTTTACAACATCACACAGTGAATCTACAAGAAGTAGCTTTCCAACATCACATAGTGAATCTACAAGGAGTAGTAGCTTTCCATCACCACAGTGAATCTACAAGGAGTAATAGCTTTCCATCATCACAGTGAATCTACAAGGAGTAGTAGCTTTACAACATCACACAGTGAATCTACAAGGAGTAGTAGCTTTCCATCATCATACAGTGAATCTACAAGGAGTAGTAGCTTTACAACATCACACAGTGAATATAGAAGGAGTAGTAGCTTTCCATTACCAGATACAGTGAATCTACAAGGAGTAGTAGCTTTCCATCATCACAGTGAATCTACAAGGAGTAGTAGCTTTCCATCATCACAAACAGTGAATCTACAAGGAGTAGTAGCATTACAACATCACACAGTGAATCTACAAGGAGTAGTAGCTTTCCATCACCACAAAGTGAATCTACAAGGAGTAATATTTTTCCATCACCACAGTGAATCTACAAGGAGTAGTAGCTCTCCATCACCACAGTGAATCTACAAGGAGGAGTAGCTTTCCATCATCATACACAGTGAATCTACAAGGAGTAGTAGCTTTCCATCATCACACAGTGAATCTACAAGGAGTAGTAGCTTTCCATCATCACACAGTGAATCTACAAGGAGTAGTAGCTTTCCATCATCACACAGTGAATCTACAAGGAGTAGTAGCTTTCCATCACCACAGTGAATCTACAAGGAGTAGTAGCTTTCCATCACCACAGTGAATCTACAAGGAGTAGTAGCTTTTTCCATCATCACACAGTGAATCTACAAGGAGTAGTAGCTTTCCAACATCACACAGTTAATCTTCAAGGAGTAGTAGCTTTCCATCATCACACAGTGAATCTAATCTACAAGGAGTAGTAGCTTTCCATCACCACAGTGAATGTACAAGAAGTAGTAGCTTTCCATCATCACACAGTTAATCTACAAGGAGTAGTAGCTTTCCATCATCACACAGTGAATCTACAAGGAGTAGTAGCTTTCCGTCACCACAGTGAATCTACAATGAGTAGTAGCTTTCCATCACCACAGTGAATCTACAAGGAGTAGTAGCTTTTTCCATCATCACACAGTGAATCTACAAGGAGTAGTAGCTTTCCAACATCACACAGTTAATCTTCAAGGAGTAGTAGCTTTCCATCATCACAAACAGTGAATCTACAAGGAGTAGTAGCTTTCCAACATCACACAGTGAATCTACAAGGAGTAGTAGCTTTCCATCACCACAAAGTGAATCTACAAGGAGTAATAGCTTTCCATCACCACAGTGACTCTACAAGGAGTATTGCTTTCCATCACCACAGTGAATCTACAAGGAGTAGTAGCTTTCCATCATCACATCATACACAGTGAATCTACAAGGAGTAGTAGCTTTCCATCATCACACAGTGAATCTACAAGGAGTAGTAGCTTTCCATCATCACACAGTGAATCTACAAGGAGTAGTAGCTTTCCATCATCACACAGTGAATCTACAAGGAGTAGTAGCTTTCCATCACCACAGTGAATCTACAAGGAGTAGTAGCTTTCCATCACCACAGTGAATCTACATGGAGTAGTAGCTTTTTCCATCATCACACAGTGAATCTACAAGGAGTAGTAGCTTTCCAACATCACACTTAATCTTCAAGGACTAGTAGCTTTCCATCATCATACACAGTGAATCTACAAGGAGTAGTAGCTTTCCATCATCACACAGTGAATCTACAAGGAGTAGTAGCTTTCCATCATCACACAGTGAATCTACAAGGAGTAGTAGCTTTCCATCATCACACAGTGAATCTACAAGGAGTAGTAGCTTTCCATCACCACAGTGAATCTACAAGGAGTAGTAGCTTTCCATCACCACAGTGAATCTACAAGGAGGAGTAGCTTTCCATCATAATACACAGTGAATCTACAAGGAGTAGTAGCTTTCCATCATCACACAGTGAATCTACAAGGAGTAGTAGCTTTCCATCATCACACAGTGAATCTACAAGGAGTAGTAGCTTTCCATCACCACAGTGAATCTACAAGGAGTAGTAACTTTCCATCACCACAGTGAATCTACAAGGAGTAGTAGCTTTCCATCATCACACAGTGAATCTACAAGGAGTAGTAGCTTTCCAACATCACACAGTTAATCTTCAAGGAGTAGTAGATTTCCAACATCAGACAGTCAATCTACAAGGAGTAGTAGCTTTCCATCACCACAGTGAATCTACAAGGAGTAGTAGCTTTCTATCATCACAGTGAATCTACAAGGAATAGTAGCTTTCCATCGTCACACAGTGAATCTACAAGGAGTAGTAGCTTTCCACCATCAAACACAGTGAATTTACAAGGAGTAGTAGCCTTCCATAATCCGACACAGTGAATCTAAAAGGAGTAGTAGCTTTCCAACATCACACAGTGAATCTACAAGGAGTAGTAGCTTTCCATCATCACACAGTGAATCTACAAGGAGTAGTAGCTTTCCAACATCACACAGTGAATCTACAAGGAGTAGTAGGTTTCCATCACCAGACACAGTGAATCTACAAGGAGTAGTAACTTTCCATCACCACAGTGAATCTACAAGGAGTAGTAGCTTTCCAACATCACACAGTGAATCTACAAATATTAGTAGCTTCCCATCATCACACAGTGAATCTACGAGGAGTAGTAGCATTCCAACATCATACAGTGAATCTACAAGGAGTAGTAGCTTTACAACATCACACAGTGAATCTACAAGAAGTAGCTTTCCAACATCACATAGTGAATCTACAAGGAGTAGTAGCTTTCCATCACCACAGTGAATCTACAAGGAGTAATAGCTTTCCATCATCACAGTAAATCTACAAGGAGTAGTAGCTTTACAACATCACACAGTGAATCTACAAGGAGTAGTAGCTTTCCATCATCATACAGTGAATCTACAAGGAGTAGTAGCTTTACAACATCACACAGTGAATATACAAGGAGTAGTAGCTTTCCATCACCAGATACAGTGAATCTACAAGGAGTAGTAGCTTTCCATCATCACAGTGAATCTACAAGGAGTAGTAGCTTTCCATCATCACAAACAGTGAATCTACAAGGAGTAGTAGCATTACAACATCACACAGTGAATCTACAAGGAGTAGTAGCTTTCCATCACCACAAAGTGAATCTACAAGGAGTAATAGCTTTCCATCACCACAGTGAATCTACAAGGAGTAGTAGCTTTCCATCACCACAGTGCAATCTACAAGGAGGAGTAGCTTTCCATCATCATACACAGTGAATCTACAAGGAGTAGTAGATTTCCATCATCACACAGTGAATCTACAAGGAGTAGTAGCTTTCCATCATCACACAGTGAATCTACAAGGAGTAGTAGCTTTCCATCATCACACAGTGAATCTACAAGGAGTAGTAGCTTTCCATCACCACAGTGAATCTACAAGGAGTAGTAGCTTTCCATCACCACAGTGAATCTACAAGGAGTAGTAGCTTTTTCCATCATCACACAGTGAATCTACAAGGAGTAGTAGCTTTCCAACATCACACAGTTAATCTTCAAGGAGTAGTAGCTTTCCATCATCACACAGTGAATCTACAAGGAGTAGTAGCTTTCCATCACCACAGTGAATGTACAAGAAGTAGTAGCTTTCCATCATCACACAGTTAATCTACAAGGAGTAGTAGCTTTCCATCATCACACAGTGAATCTACAAGGAGTAGTAGCTTTCCATCACCACAGTGAATCTCCAAGGAGTAGTAGCTTTCCATCACCACAGTGAATCTACAAGGAGTAGTAGCTTTTTCCATCATCACACAGTGAATCTACAAGGAGTAGTAGCTTTCCAACATCACACAGTTAATCTTCAAGAAGTAGTAGCTTTCCATCATCACACAGTGAATCTACAAGGAGTAGTAGCTTTCCATCACCACAGTGAATGTACAAGAAGTAGTAGCTTTCCATCATCACACAGTTAATCTACAAGGAGTAGTAGCTTTCCAACATCACACAGTTAATCTTCAAGGAGTAGTACCTTTTCGTCATCACACAGTGAATCTAAAAGAAGTAGTAGCATTCCAACAACACACAGTGAATCTACAAGGAGTAGCTTTCCAACATCACATAGTGAATCTACAAGGAGTAGTAGCTTTCCATCACCACAGTGAATCTACAAGGAGTAATAGCTTTCCATCATCACAGTGAATCTACAAGGAGTAGTAGCTTTACAACATCACACAGTGAATCTACAAGGAGTAGTAGCTTTCCATCATCATACAGTGAATCTACAAGGAGTAGTAGCTTTACAACATCATACAGTGAATATACAAGGAGTAGTAGCTTTCCATCACCAGACACAGTGAATATACAAGGAGTAGTAGCTTTCCATCATCACAGTGAATCTACAAGGAGTAGTAGCTTTCCATCATCACAAACAGTGAATCTACAAGGAGTAGTAGCTTTACAAAATCACACAGTGAAACTACAAGGAGTAGTAGCTTTCCATCACCACAAAGTTAATCTACAAGGAGTAATAGCTTTCCATCACCACAGTGAATCTACAAGGAGTAGTAGCTTTCCATCACCACAGTGAATCTACAAGGAGGAGTAGTTTTCCATCATCATACACAGTGAATCTACAAGGAGTAGTAGCTTTCCATCATCACACAGTGAATCTACAAGGAGTAGAAGCTTTCCATCATCACACAGTGAATCTACAAGGAGTAGTAGCTTTCCATCATCACACAGTGAATCTACAAGGAGTAGTAGCTTTCCATCACCACAGTGAATCTACAAGGAGTAGTAGCTTTCCATCACCACAGTGAATCTACAAGGAGTAGTAGCTTTCCATCATCACACAGTGAATCTACAATAAGTAGTAGCTTTCCAACATCACACAGTTAATCTTCAAGGAGTAGTAGCTTTCCATCATCACACAGTGAATCTACAAGGAGTAGTAGCTTTCCATCACCACAGTGAATGTACAAGAAGTAGTAGCTTTCCATCATCACACAGTTAATCTACAAGGAGTTGTAGCTTTCCAACATCACACAGTTAATCTTCAAGGAGTAGTACCTTTCCGTCATCACACAGTGAATCTAAAAGGAGTAGTAGCGTTCCAACAACACAGAGTGAATCTACAAGGAGTAGCTTTCCAACATCACATAGTGAATCTACAAGGAGTAGTAGCTTTCCATCACCACAGTGAATCTACAAGGAGTAATAGCTTTCCATCATCACAGTGAATCTACAAGGAGTAGTAGCTTTCCAACATCACACAGTGAATCTACAAGGAGTAGTAGCTTTCCATCATCATACAGTGAATCTACAAGGAGTAGTAGGTTTACAACATCACACAGTGAATATACAAGGAGTAGTAGCTTTCCATCACCAGACACAGTGAATATACAAGGAGTAGTAGCTTTCCATCATCACAGTGAATCTACAAGGAGTAGTAGCTTTCCATCATCACAAACAGTGAATCTACAAGGAGTAGTAGCTTTACAAAATCACACAGTGAATCTACAAGGAGTAGTAGCTTTCCATCACCACAAAGTGAATCTACAAGGAGTAATAGCTTTCCATCACCACAGTGAATCTACAAGGAGTAGTAGCTTTCCATCACCACAGTGAATCTACAAGGAGGAGTAGTTTTCCATCATCATACACAGTGAATCTACAAGGAGTAGTAGCTTTCCATCATCACACAGTGAATCTACAAGGAGTAGAAGCTTTCCATCATCACACAGTGAATCTACAAGGAGTAGTAGCTTTCCATCATCACACAGTGAATCTACAAGGAGTAGTAGCTTTCCATCACCACAGTGAATCTACAAGGAGTAGTAGCTTTCCATCACCACAGTGAATCTACAAGGAGTAGTAGCTTTCCATCATCACACAGTGAATCTACAAGGAGTAGTAGCTTTCCATCACCACAGTGAATCTACAAGGAGTAATAGCTTTCCATCATCACAGTGAATCTACAAGGAGTAGTAGCTTTCCAACATCACACAGTGAATCTACAAGGAGTAGTAGCTTTCCATCATCATACAGTGAATCTACAAGGAGTAGTAGGTTTACAACATCACACAGTGAATATACAAGGAGTAGTAGCTTTCCATCACCATACACAGTGAATATACAAGGAGTAGTAGCTTTCCATCATCACAGTGAATCTACAAGGAGTAGTAGCTTTCCATCATCACAAACAGTGAATCTACAAGGAGTAGTAGCTTTACAAAATCACACAGTGAATCTACAAGGAGTAGTAGCTTTCCATCACCACAAAGTGAATCTACAAGGAGTAATAGCTTTCCATCACCACAGTGAATCTACAAGGAGTAGTAGCTTTCCATCACCACAGTGAATCTACAAGGAGGAGTAGTTTTCCATCATCATACACAGTGAATCTACAAGGAGTAGTAGCTTTCCATCATCACACAGTGAATCTACAAGGAGTAGAAGCTTTCCATCATCACACAGTGAATCTACAAGGAGTAGTAGCTTTCCATCATCACACAGTGAATCTACAAGGAGTAGTAGCTTTCCATCACCACAGTGAATCTACAAGGAGTAGTAGCTTTCCATCACCACAGTGAATCTACAAGGAGTAGTAGCTTTCCATCATCACACAGTGAATCTACAAGGAGTAGTAGCTTTCCATCACCACAGTGAATGTACAAGAAGTAGTAGCTTTCCATCATCACACAGTTAATCTACAAGGAGTTGTAGCTTTCCAACATCACACAGTTAATCTTCAAGGAGTAGTACCTTTCCGTCATCACACAGTGAATCTAAAAGGAGTAGTAGCGTTCCAACAACACACAGTGAATCTACAAGGAGTAGCTTTCCAACATCACATAGTGAATCTACAAGGAGTAGTAGCTTTACAACATCACACAGTGAATCTACAAGGAGTAGTAGCTTTCCATCATCATACAGTGAATCTACAAGGAGTAGTAGCTTTCCATCATCACACAGTGAATCTACAATAAGTATTAGCTTTCCAACATCACACAGTTAATCTTCAAGGAGTAGTACCTTTCCGTCATCACACAGTGAATCTAAAAGGAGTAGTAGCGTTCCAACAACACACAGTGAATCTACAAGGAGTAGCTTTCCAACATCACATAGTGAATCTACAAGGAGTAGTAGCTTTCCATCACCACAGTGAATCTACAAGGAGTAATAGATTTCCATCATCACAGTGAATCTACAAGGAGTAGTAGCTTTCCATCATCATACAGTGAATCTACAAGGAGTAGTAGCTTTACAACATCACACAGTGAATATACAAGGAGTAGTAGCTTTCCATCACCAGACACAGTGAATATACAAGGAGTAGTAGCTTTCCATCATCACAGTGAATCTACAAGGAGTAGTAGCTTTACAAAATCACACAGTGAAACTACAAGGAGTAGTAGCTTTCCATCACCACAAAGTGAATCTACAAGGAGTAATAGCTTTCCATCACCACAGTGAATCTACAAGGAGTAGTAGCTTTCCATCACCACAGTGAATCTACAAGGAGGAGTAGTTTTCCATCATCATACACAGTGAATCTACAAGGAGTAGTAGCTTTCCATCATCACACAGTGAATCTACAAGGAGTAGAAGCTTTCCATCATCACACAGTGAATCTACAAGGAGTAGTAGCTTTCCATCATCACACAGTGAATCTACAAGGAGTAGTAGCTTTCCATCACCACAGTGAATCTACAAGGAGTAGTAGCTTTCCATCACCACAGTGAATCTACAAGGAGTAGTAGCTTTCCATCACCAGACACAGTGAATCTACAAGGAGTAGTAGCTTTCCATCATCACAGTGAATCTACAAGGAGTAGTAGCTTTCCATCATCACAAACAGTGAATCTACAAGGAGTAGTAGCTTTACAAAATCACACAGTGAATCTACAAGGAGTAGTAGCTTTCCATCACCACAAAGTGAATCTACAAGGAGTAATAGCTTTCCATCACCACAGTGAATCTACAAGGAGTAGTAGCTTTCCATCACCACAGTGAATCTACAAGGAGGAGTAGCTTTCCATCATCATACACAGTGAATCTACAAGGAGTAGTAGCTTTCCATCATCACACAGTGAATCTACAAGGAGTAGTAGCTTTCCATCATCACACAGTGAATCTACAAGGAGTAGTAGCTTTCCATCATCACACAGTGAATCTACAAGGAGTAGTAGCTTTCCATCACCACAGTGAATCTACAAGGAGTAGTAGCTTTCCATCACCACAGTGAATCTACAAGGAGTAGTAGCTTTCCATCATCACACAGTGAATCTACAATAAGTATTAGCTTTCCAACATCACACAGTTAATCTTCAAGGAGTAGTACCTTTCCGTCATCACACAGTGAATCTAAAAGGAGTAGTAGCGTTCCAACAACACACAGTGAATCTACAAGGAGTAGCTTTCCAACATCACATAGTGAATCTACAAGGAGTAGTAGCTTTCCATCACCACAGTGAATCTACAAGGAGTAATAGATTTCCATCATCACAGTGAATTTACAAGGAGTAGTAGCTTTACAACATCACACAGTGAATATACAAGGAGTAGTAGCTTTCCATCACCAGACACAGTGAATATACAAGGAGTAGTAGCTTTCCATCATCACAGTGAATCTACAAGGAGTAGTAGCTTTACAAAATCACACAGTGAAACTACAAGGAGTAGTAGCTTTCCATCACCACAAAGTGAATCTACAAGGAGTAATAGCTTTCCATCACCACAGTGAATCTACAAGGAGTAGTAGCTTTCCATCACCACAGTGAATCTACAAGGAGGAGTAGTTTTCCATCATCATACACAGTGAATCTACAAGGAGTAGTAGCTTTCCATCATCACACAGTGAATCTACAAGGAGTAGAAGCTTTCCATCATCACACAGTGAATCTACAAGGAGTAGTAGCTTTCCATCATCACACAGTGAATCTACAAGGAGTAGTAGCTTTCCATCACCACAGTGAATCTACAAGGAGTAGTAGCTTTCCATCACCACAGTGAATCTACAAGGAGTAGTACCTTTCCATCACCAGACACAGTGAATATACAAGGAGTAGTAGCTTTCCATCATCACAAACAGTGAATCTACAAGGAGTAGTAGCTTTACAAAATCACACAGTGAAACTACAAGGAGTAGTAGCTTTCCATCACCACAAAGTGAATCTACAAGGAGTAATAGCTTTCCATCACCACAGTGAATCTACAAGGAGTAGTAGCTTTCCATCACCACAGTGAATCTACAAGGAGGAGTAGTTTTCCAACATCATACACAGTGAATCTACAAGGAGTAGTAGCTTTCCATCATCACACAGTGAATCTACAAGGAGTAGAAGCTTTCCATCATCACACAGTGAATCTACAAGGAGTAGTAGCTTTCCATCATCACACAGTGTATCTACAAGGAGTAGTAGCTTTCCATCACCACAGTGAATCTACAAGGAGTAGTAGCTTTCCATCACCACAGTGAATCTACAAGGAGTAGTAGCTTTCCTTCATCACACAGTGAATCTACAATAAGTAGTAGCTTTCCAACATCACACAGTTAATCTTCAAGGAGTAGTAGCTTTCCATCATCACACAGTGAATCTACAAGGAGTAGTAGCTTTCCATCACCACAGTGAATGTACAAGAAGTAGTAGCTTTCCATCATCACACAGTTAATCTACAAGGAGTAGTAGCTTTACAACATCACACAGTGAATCTACAAGGAGTAGTAGCTTTCCATCATCATACAGTGAATCTACAAGGAGTAGTAGGTTTACAACATCACACAGTGAATATACAAGGAGTAGTAGCTTTCCATCACCAGACACAGTGAATATACAAGGAGTAGTAGCTTTCCATCATCACAGTGAATCTACAAGGAGTAGTAGCTTTCCATCATCACAAACAGTGAATCTACAAGGAGTAGTAGCTTTACAAAATCACAGAGTGAATCTACAAGGAGTAGTAGCTTTCCATCACCACAAAGTGAATCTACAAGGAGTAATAGCTTTCCATCACCACAGTGAATCTACAAGGAGTAGTAGCTTTCCATCACCACAGTGAATCTACAAGGAGGAGTAGCTTTCCATCATCATACACAGTGAATCTACAAGGAGTAGTAGCTTTCCATCATCACACAGTGAATCTACAAGGAGTAGTAGCTTTCCATCATCACACAGTGAATCTACAAGGAGTAGTAGCTTTCCATCATCACACAGTGAATCTACAAGGAGTAGTAGCTTTCCATCACCACAGTGAATCTACAAGGAGTAGTAGCTTTCCATCACCACAGTGAATCTACAAGGAGTAGTAGCTTTCCATCATCACACAGTGAATCTACAATAAGTAGTAGCTTTCCATCATCACACAGTGAATCCACAAGGAGTAGTAGCTGTCCATCACCACAGTGAATGTACAAGAAGTAGTAGCTTTCCATCATCACACAGTTAATCTACAAGGAGTAGTAGCTTTCCAACATCACACAGTTAATCTTCAAGGAGTAGTACCTTTCCGTCATCACACAGTGAATCTAAAAGGAGTAGTAGCGTTCCAACAACACACAGTGAATCTACAAGGAGTAGTAGCTTTCCACCATCAAACACAGTGAATTTACAAGGAGTAGTAGCTTTCCATAATCCGACACAGTGAATCTAAAAGGAGTAGTAGCTTTCCAACATCACACAGTGAATCTACAAGGAGTAGTAGCTTTCCATCATCACACAGTGAATCTACAAGGAGTAGTAGCTTTCCATCACCACAGTGAATCTACAAGGAGTAGTAGCTTTCCAACATCACACAGTGAATCTACAAAGATTAGTAGCTTCCCATCATCACACAGTGAATCTACGAGGAGTAGTAGCTTTCCAACATCACACAGTGAATCTACAAGGAGTAGTAGCTTTACAACATCACACAGTGAATCTACAAGGAGTAGTAGCTTTCCATCATCATACAGTGAATCTACAAGGAGTAGTAGCTTTACAACATCACACAGTGAATATACAAGGAGTAGTAGCTTTCCATCACCAGACACAGTGAATCTACAAGGAGAAGTAGCTTTCCATCATCACAGTGAATCTACAAGGAGTAGTAGCTTTCCAACATCACACAGTGAATCTACAAGGAGTAGTAGCTTTCCAACGTCACACAGTGAATCTACAAGGAGTAGTAAATTTCCATCACCACAGTGAATCTACAAGGAGTAGTAGCTTTCCAACATCACACAGTGAATCTACAAGGAGTAGTAGCTTTACAACATCACACAGTGAATCTACAAAGATTAGTAGCTTCCCATCATCACACAGTGAATCTACGAGGAGTAGTAGCTTTCCAACATCACACAGTGAATCTACAAGGAGTAGTAGCTTTACAACATCACACAGTGAATCTACAAGAAGTAGCTTTCCAACATCACATAGTTAATCTACAAGGAGTATTAGCTTTCCATCACCACAGTGAATCTACAAGGAGTAATAGCTTTCCATCATCACAGTGAATCTACAAGGAGTAGTAGCTTTACAACATCACACAGTGAATCTACGAGGAGTAGTAGCTTTCCAACATCACACAGTGAATCTACAAGGAGTAGTAGCTTTAAAACATCACACAGTGAATCTACAAGAAGTAGCTTTCCAACATCACATAGTGAATCTACAAGGAGTAGTAGCTTTCCATCACCACAGTGAATCTACAAGGAGTAATAGCTTTCCATCATCACAGTGAATCTACAAGGAGTAGTAGCTTTACAACATCACACAGTGAATCTACAAGGAGTAGTAGCTTTCCATCATCATACAGTGAATCTACAAGGAGTAGTAGCTTTACAACATCACACAGTGAATATACAAGGAGTAGTAGCTTTCCATCATCACAGTGAATCTACAAGGAGTAGTAGCTTTCCAACATCACACAGTGAATCTACAAGGAGTAGTAGCTTTCCAACGTCACACAGTGAATCTACATGGAGTAGTAAATTTCCATCACCACAGTGAATCTACAAGGAGTAGTAGCTTTCCAACATCACACAGTGAATCTACAAGGAGTAGTAGCTTTACAACATCACACAGTGAATCTACAAGGAGTAGTAGCTTTCCAACATCACACAGTGAATCTACAAGGAGTAGTAGCTTTCCATCACCACACAGTGAATCTACAAGAAGTAGTAGCTTTCCATCACCAGAGTGAATCTACAAGGAGTAATAGCTTTCCATCACCACAGTGAATCTACAAGGAGAAGTAGCTTTCCATCATCACAAACAGTGAATCTACAAGGAGTAGTAGCTTTCCAACGTCACACAGTTAATCTACAAGGAGTAGTAGCTTTCCAACATCACACAGTTAATCTTCAAGTAGTAGTACCTTTCCGTCATCACACAGTGAATCTAAAAGGAGTAGTAGCGTTCCAACAACACACAGTGAATCTACAAGGAGTAGCTTTCCAACATCACATAGTGAATCTTCAAGGAGTAGTAGCTTTCCATCACCACAGTGAATCTACAAGGAGTAATAGCTTTCCATCATCACAGTGAATCTACAAGGAGTAGTAGCTTTACAACATCACACAGTGAATCTACAAGGAGTAGTAGCTTTCCATCATCATACAGTGAATCTACAAGTAGTAGCTTTACAACATCACACAGTGAATATACAAGGAGTAGTAGCTTTCCATCACCAGACACAGTGAATATACAAGGAGTAGTAGCTTTCCATCATCACAGTGAATCTACAAGGAGTAGTAGCTTTCCAACATCACAAACAGTGAATCTACAAGGAGTAGTAGCTTTACAAAATCACACAGTGAATCTACAAGGAGTAGTAGCTTTCCATCACCACAAAGTGAATCTACAAGGAGTAGTAGCTTTCCAACATCACACAGTGAATCTACAAAGATTAGTAGCTTCCCATCATCACACAGTGAATCTACGAGGAGTAGTAGCTTTCCAACATCACACAGTGAATCTACAAGGAGTAGTAGCTTTCCATCATCACACAGTGAATCTACAAGAAGTAGTAGCTTTCCATCATCACACAGTGAATCTACAAGGAGTAGTAGCTTTCCATCATCACACAGTGAATCTACAAGGAGTAGTAGCTTTCCATCACCACAGTGAATCTACATGGAGTAGTAGCTTTCCATCACCACAGTGAATCTACAAGGAGTAGTAGCTTTCCATCATCACACAGTGAATCTACAATAAGTAGTAGCTTTCCAACATCACACAGTTAATCTTCAAGGAGTAGTAGCTTTTCATCATCACACAGTGAATCTACAAGGAGTAGTATTTTTCCATCACCACAGTGAATGTACAAGAAGTAGTAGCTTTCCATCATCACACAGTTAATCTACAAGGAGTAGTAGCTTTCCAACATCACACAGTTAATCTTCAAGGAGTAGTACCTTTCCGTCATCACACAGTGAATCTAAAAGGAGTAGTAGCGTTCCAACAACACACAGTGAATCTACAAGGAGTAGTAGCTTTCCACCATCAAACACAGTGAATTTACAAGGAGTAGTAGCTTTCCATAATCCGACACAGTGAATCTAAAAGGAGTAGTAGCTTTCCAACATCACACAGTGAATCTACAAGGAGTAGTAGCTTTCCATCATCACACAGTGAATCTACAAGGAGTAGTAGCTTTCCATCACCACAGTGATTCTACAAGGAGTAGTAGCTTTCCAACATCACACAGTGAATCTACAAAGATTAGTAGCTTCCCATCATCACACAGTGAATCTACGAGGAGTAGTAGCTTTCCAACATCACACAGTGAATCTACAAGGAGTAGTAGCTTTACAACATCACACAGTGAATCTACAAGAAGTAGCTTTCCAACATCACATAGTGAATCTACAAGGAGTAGTAGCTTTCCATCACCACAGTGAATCTACAAGGAGTAATAGCTTTCCATCATCACAGTGAATCTACAAGGAGTAGTAGCTTTCCAACATCACCACAGTGAATCTACAAGGAGTAGTAGCTTTCCATCATCATACAGTGAATCTACAAGGAGTAGTAGCTTTACAACATCACACAGTGAATATACAAGGAGTAGTAGCTTTCCATCACCAGACACAGTGAATCTACAAGGAGTAGTAGCTTTCCATCATCACAGTGAATCTACAAGGAGTAGTAGCTTTACAACATCACACAGTGAATCTACAAGGAGTAGTAGCTTTCCATCATCATACAGTGAATCTACAAGGAGTAGTAGCTTTACAACATCACACAGTGAATCTACAAGGAGTAGTAGCTTTCCATCATCATACAGTGAATCTAAAAGGAGTAGTAGCTTTCCATCATCACACAGTGAATCTACAAGGAGTAGTAGCTTTCCATCATCACAGTGAATCTACAAGGAGTAGTAGCTTTCCAACATCACACAGTGAATCTACAAGGAGTAGTAGCTTTCCAACGTCACACAGTGAATCTACAAGGAGTAGTAAATTTCCATCACCACAGTGAATCTACAAGGAGTAGTAGCTTTCCAACATCACACAGTGAATCTACAAGGAGTAGTAGCTTTACAACATCACACAGTGAATTACAAGGAGTAGTAGCTTTCCAACATCACACAGTGAATCTACAAGGAGTAGTAGCTTTCCATCACCACACAGTGAATCTACAAGAAGTAGTAGCTTTCCATCACCAGAGTGAATCTACAAGGAGTAGTAGCTTTCCATCACCACAGTGAATCTACAAGGAGAAGTAGCTTTCCATCATCACAAACAGTGAATCTACAAGGAGTAGTAGCTTTCCAACGTCACACAGTTAATCTACAAGGAGTAGTAGCTTTCCAACATCACACAGTTAATCTTCAAGGAGTAGTACCTTTCCGTCATCACACAGTGAATCTAAAAGGAGTAGTAGCATTCCAACAACACACAGTGAATCTACAAGGAGTAGCTTTCCAACATCACATAGTGAATCTACAAGGAGTAGTAGCTTTCCATCACCACAGTGAATCTACAAGGAGTAATAGCTTTCCATCATCACAGTGAATCTACAAGGAGTAGTAGCTTTACAACATCACACAGTGAATCTACAAGGAGTAGTAGCTTTCCATCATCATACAGTGAATCTACAAGTAGTAGCTTTACAACATCACACAGTGAATATACAAGGAGTAGTAGCTTTCCATCACCAGACACAGTGAATATACAAGGAGTAGTAGCTTTCCATCATCACAGTGAATCTACAAGGAGTAGTAGCTTTCCAACATCACAAACAGTGAATCTACAAGGAGTAGTAGCTTTACAAAATCACACAGTGAATCTACAAGGAGTAGTAGCTTTCCATCACCACAAAGTGAATCTACAAGGAGTAATAGCTTTCCATCACCACAGTGAATCTACAAGGAGTAGTAGCTTTCCATCACAACAGTGAATCTACAAGGAGGAGTAGCTTTCCATCATCATCACAGTGAATCTACAAGGAGTAGTAGCTTTCCATCATCACACAGTGAATCTACAAGGAGTAGTAGGTAGTAGCTTTCCATCATCACACAGTGAATCTACAAGGAGTAGTAGCTTTCCATCATCACACAGTGAATCTACAAGGAGTAGTAGCTTTCCATCACCACAGTGAATCTACAAGGAGTAGTAGCTTTCCATCATCACACAGTGAATCTACAAGGAGTAGTAGCTTTCCATCATCACACAGTGAATCTACAAGGAGTAGTAGCTTTCCAACATCACACAGTGAATCTACAAGGAGTAGTAGCTTTCCATCATCACACAGTGAATCTACAAGGAGTAGTAGCTTTCCATCATCACACAGTGAATCTACAAGGAGTAGTAGCTTTCCATCATCACATAGTGAATCTACAAGGAGTAGTAGCCTTCCATCATCACACACAGGTAATCTACAAGGAGTAGTAGCTTTCCATCATCACACAGTGAATCTACAAGGAGTAGTAGCTTTCCATCAACACACAGTGAATCTACAAGGAGTAGTAGCTTTCCATCATCACTCACACAGTGAATCTACAAGGAGTAGTAGCTTTCCAACATCACACAGTTAATCTTCAAGGAGTAGTAGCTTTCCATCATCACAAAGTGAATCTACAAGGAGTAGTAGCTTTCCATCACCACAGTGAATCTACAAGGAGTAGTAGCTTTCCATCATCACACAGTGAATCTACAAGGAGTAGTAGCTTTACAACATCACACAGTGAATCTACAAGGAGTAGTAGCTTTCCATCATCACACAGTGAATCTACAAGGAGTAGTAGCTTTCCATCATCACAGTGAATCTACAAGGAGTAGTAGCTTTCCAACATCACACAGTGAATCTACAAGGAGTAGTAGCTTTCCATCATCACACAGTGAATCTACAAGGAGTAGTAGCTTTCCATCATCACACAGTGAATCTACAAGGAGTAGTAGCTTTCCATCATCACACAGTGAATCTACAAGGAGTAGTAGCTTTCCATCATCACAGTGAATCTACAAGGAGTAGTAGCTTTCCAACATCACACAGTGAATCTACAAGGAGTAGTAGCTTTCCAACGTCACACAGTGAATCTACAAGGAGTAGTAAATTTCCATCACCACAGTGAATCTACAAGGAGTAGTAGCTTTCCAACATCACACAGTGAATCTACAAGGAGTAGTAGCTTTACAACATCACACAGTGAATCTACAAGGAGTAGTGGCTTTCCAACATCACACAGTGAATCTACAAGGAGTAGTAGCTTTCCATCACCACACAGTGAATCTACAAGAAGTAGTAGCTTTCCATCACCAGAGTGAATCTACAAGGAGTAGTAGCTTTCCATCACCACAGTGAATCTACAAGGAGAAGTAGCTTTCCATCATCACACAGTGAAACTACAAGGAGTAGTAGCTTTCCATCATCACAGTGAATCTACAAGGAGTAGTAGCTTTACAACATCACACAGTGAATCTACAAGGAGTAGTAGCTTTCCAACATCACACAGTGAATCTACAAGGAGTAGTACATTTCCATCACCACAGTGAATCTACAAGGAGTAGTAGCGTTCGAACATCACACAGTGAATCTACAAGGAGTTGTAGCTTTCCAACATCACACAGTGAATCTACAAGGAGTAGTAGCTTTCCAATATCACCACAGTGAATCTACAAGGAAGAGTAGCTTTCCATCATCACACAGTGAATCTACAAGGAGTAGTAGCTTTCCATCCCCACAGTGAATCTACAAGAAGTAGTAGCTTTCCATTATCAGACACAGTGAATCTACAAGGAGTAGTAGTTTTCCATCATCACACAGTGAATCTACAAGGAGTAATAGCTTTCCATCATCACACAGTGAATCTACAAGGAGTAGTAGCTTTCCAACCGCAGGCACAGTGAATCTACAAGGAGTAGTAGCTTTCCATCATCACAAACAATGAATCTACAAGGAGTAGTAGCTTTACAACATCACACAGTGAATCTACAAGGAGTAGGAGCTTTCCATCACCACAAAGTGAATCTACAAGGAGTAATAGCTTTCCATCACCACAGTGAATCTACAAGGAGTAGTAGCTTTCCATTATCAGACACAGTGAATCTACAAGGAGTAGTAGCTTTCCATCATCACACAGTGATTCTACAAGGAGTAGTAGCTTTCCAACATCACACAGTGAATCTACAAGGAGTAGTAGCTTTCCAACCGCAGGCACAGTGAATCTACAAGGAGTAGTAGCTTTCCATCATCACAAACAGTGAATCTACAAGGAGTAGTAGCTTCACAACATCACACAGTGAATCTACAAGGAGTAGGAGCTTTCCATCACCACAAAGTGAATCTACAAGGAGTAATAGCTTTCCATCACCACAGTGAATCTACAAGGAGTAGTAGCTTTCCATCACAACAGTGAATCTACAAGGAGGAGTAGCTTTCCATCATCATACACAGTGAATCTACAAGCAGTAGTAGCTTTCCATCATCATTCAGTGAATCTTCAAGGAGTAGTAGCTTTCCATCATCACACAGTGAATCTACAAGGAGTAGTAGCTTTCCATCATCACACAGTGAATCTACAAGGAGTAGTAGCTTTCCATCACCACAGTGAATCTACAAGGAGTAGTAGCTTTCCATCACCACAGTGAATCTACAAGGAGTAGTAGCTTTCCATCATCACACAGTGAATCTACAATAATTAGTAGCTTTCCAACATCACACAGTTAATCTTCAAGGAGTAGTAGCTTTCCAACATCACACAGTGAATCTACAAGGAGTAGTAGCTTTACAACATCACACAGTGAATCTACAAGAAGTAGCTTTCCAACATCACATAGTGAATCTACAAGGAGTAGTAGCTTTCCATCACCACAGTGAATCTACAAGGAGTAATAGCTTTCCATCATCACAGTGAATCTACAAGGAGTAGTAGCTTTCCATCACCACACAGTGAATCTACAAGAAGTAGTAGCTTTCCATCACCAGAGTGAATCTACAAGGAGTAGTAGCTTTCCATCACCACAGTGAATCTACAAGGAGAAGTAGCTTTCCATCATCACAAACAGTGAATCTACAAGGAGTAGTAGCTTTCCAACGTCACACAGTTAATCTACAAGGAGTAGTAGCTTTCCAACATCACACAGTTAATCTTCAAGGAGTAGTACCTTTCCGTCATCACACAGTGAATCTAAAAGGAGTAGTAGCATTCAACAACACACAGTGAGTCTACAAGGAGTAGCTTTCCAACATCACATAGTGAATCTACAAGGAGTAGTAGCTTTCCATCACCACAGTGAATCTACAAGGAGTAATAGCTTTCCATCATCACAGTGAATCTACAAGGAGTAGTAGCTTTACAACATCACACAGTGAATCTACAAGGAGTAGTAGCTTTCCATCACCACAGTGAATCTACAAGGAGTAGTAGCTTTCCATCATCACAAACAGTGAATCTACAAGGAGTAGTAGCTTTACAACATCACACAGTGAATCTACAAGGAGTAGGAGCTTTCCATCACCACAAAGTGAATCTACAAGGAGTAATAGCTTTCCATCACCACAGTGAATCTACAAGGAGTAGTAGCTTTCCATTATCAGACACAGTGAATCTACAAGGAGTAGTAGCTTTCCATCATCACACAGTGATTCTACAAGGAGTAGTAGCTTTCCAACATCACACAGTGAATCTACAAGGAGTAGTAGCTTTCCAACCGCAGGCACAGTGAATCTAAAAGGAGTAGTAGCTTTCCATCATCACAAACAGTGAATCTACAAGGAGTAGTAGCTTTACAACATCACACAGTGAATCTACAAGGAGTAGGAGCTTTCCATCACCACAAAGTGAATCTACAAGGAGTAATAGCTTTCCATCACCACAGTGAATCTACAAGGAGTAGTAGCTTTCCATCACAACAGTGAATCTACAAGGAGGAGTAGCTTTCCATCATCATACACAGTGAATCTACAAGCAGTAGTAGCTTTCCATCATCATTCAGTGAATCTTCAAGGAGTAGTAGCTTTCCATCATCACACAGTGAATCTACAAGGAGTAGTAGCTTTCCATCATCACACAGTGAATCTACAAGGAGTAGAAGCTTTCCATCACCACAGTGAATCTACAAGGAGTAGTAGCTTTCCATCACCACAGTGAATCTACAAGGAGTAGTAGCTTTCCATCATCACACAGTGAATCTACAATAATTAGTAGCTTTCCAACATCACACAGTTAATCTTCAAGGAGTAGTAGCTTTCCAACATCACACAGTGAATCTACAAGGAGTAGTAGCTTTACAACATCACACAGTGAATCTACAAGAAGTAGCTTTCCAACATCACACAGTGAATCTACAAGGAGTAGTAGAGCTTTCCATCACCACAGTGAATCTACAAGGAGTAGTAGCTTTCCAACATCACACAGTGAATCTACAAGGAGTAGTAGCTTTCCATCACCACACAGTGAATCTACAAGAAGTAGTAGCTTTCCATCACCAGAGTGAATCTACAAGGAGTAGTAGCTTTCCATCACCACAGTGAATCTACAAGGAGAAGTAGCTTTCCATCATCACAAACAGTGAATCTACAAGGAGTAGTAGCTTTCCAACGTCACACAGTTAATCTACAAGGAGTAGTAGCTTTCCAACATCACACAGTTAATCTTCAAGGAGTAGTACCTTTCCGTCATCACACAGTGAATCTAAAAGGAGTAGTAGCTTTCAACAACACACAGTGAATCTACAAGGAGTATAGCTTTCCAACATCACATAGTGAATCTACAAGGAGTAGTAGCTTTCCATCACCACAGTGAATCTACAAGGAGTAATAGCTTTCCACAGTGAATCTACAAGGAGTAGTAGCTTTCCAACATCACACAGTGAATCTACAAGGAGTAGTAGCTTTCCATCATCACACAGTGAATCTACAAGGAGTAGTAGCTTTCCATCATCACACAGTGAATCTACAAGGAGTAGTAAGCTTTCCATCATCACACAGTGAATCTACAAGGAGTAGTAGCTTTCCAACATCACACAGTGAATCTACAAGGAGTAGTAGCTTTCCATCATCACACAGTGAATCTACAAGGAGTAGTAGCTTTCCATCATCACACAGTGAATCTACAAGGAGTAGTAGCTTTCCATCACACACAGTGAATCTACAAGGAGTAGTAGCTTTCCATCATCACACAGTGAATCTACAAGGAGTAGTAGCTTTCCATCATCACACAGTGAATCTACAAGGAGTAGTAGCTTTCCATCATCACACAGTGAATCTACAAGGAGTAGTAGCTTTCCATCACCACAGTGAATCTACAAGGAGTAGTAGCTTTCCATCATCACACAGTGAATCTACAAGGAGTAGTAGCTTTCCATCACCACAGTGAATCTACAAGGAGTAGTAGCTTTCCATCACCACAGTGAATCTACAAGGAGTAGTAGCTTTCCATCATCACACAGTGAATCTACAAGGAAGTAGTAGCTTTCCAACATCACACAGTGAATCTACAAGGAGTAGTAGCTTTCCATCATCACACAGTGAATCTACAAGGAGTAGTAGCTTTCCATCATCACACAGTGAATGTACAAGAAGTAGTAGCTTTCCATCATCACACAGTTCATCTACAAGGAGTAGTAGCTTTCCATCATCACAGTGAATCTACAAGGAGTAGTAGCTTTCCAACATCACAAACAGTGAATCTACAAGGAGTAGTAGCTTTACAAAATCACACAGTGAATCTACAAGGAGTAGTAGCTTTCCATCACCACACAGTGAATCTACAAGGAGTAGTAGCTTTCCATCACCACAGTGAATCTACAAGGAGTAGTAGCTTTCCATCACAACAGTGAATCTACAAGGAGGAGTAGCTTTCCATCATCATACACAGTGAATCTACAAGCAGTAGTAGCTTTCCATCATCATTCAGTGAATCTTCAAGGAGTAGTAGCTTTCCATCATCACACAGTGAATCTACAAGGAGTAGTAGCTTTCCATCATCACACAGTGAATCTACAAGGAGTAGTAGCTTTCCAACATCACACAGTGAATCTACAAGGAGTAGTAGCTTTCCATCACACACAGTGAATCTACAAGGAGTAGTAGCTTTCCATCATCACACAGTGAATCTACAATAATTAGTAGCTTTCCAACATCACACAGTTAATCTTCAAGGAGTAGTAGCTTTCCATCATCACACAGTGAATCTACAAGGAGTAGTAGCTTTCCATCATCACACAGTGAATCTACAAGGAGTAGTAGCTTTCCATCATCACACAGTTAATCTACAAGGAGTAGTAGCTTTCCAACATCACACAGTTAATCTTCAAGGAGTAGTAGCGTTCCAACAACACACAGTGAATCTACAAGGAGTAGTAGCTTTCCACCATCAAACACAGTGAATTTACAAGGAGTAGTAGCTTTCCATAATCCGACACAGTGAATCTAAAAGGAGTAGTAGCTTTCCAACATCACACAGTGAATCTACAAGGAGTAGTAGCTTTCCATCATCACACAGTGAATCTACAAGGAGTAGTAGCTTTCCATCACCACAGTGAATCTACAAGGAGTAGTAGCTTTCCAACATCATACAGTGAATCTACAAGGAGTAGTAGCTTTACAACATCACACAGTGAATATACAAGGAGTAGTAGCTTTCCATCACCACAGTGAATCTACAAGGAGTAGTAGCTTTCCATCATCATACAGTGAATCTACAAGGAGTAGTAGCTTTACAACATCACACAGTGAATATACAAGGAGTAGTAGCTTTCCATCACCAGACACAGTGAATCTACAAGGAGTAGTAGCTTTCCATCATCACAGTGAATCTACAAGGAGTAGTAGCTTTACAACATCACACAGTGAATCTACAAGGAGTAGTAGCTTTCCATCATCATACAGTGAATCTACAAGGAGTAGTAGCTTTACAACATCACACAGTGAATCTACAAGGAGTAGTAGCTTTCCATCATCACACAGTGAATCTACAAGGAGTAGTAGCTTTCCATCATCACAGTGAATCTACAAGGAGTAGTAGCTTTCCAACATCACACAGTGAATCTACAAGGAGTAGTAGCTTTCCATCACACACAGTGAATCTACAAGGAGTAGTAGCTTTACATCATCACACAGTGAATCTACAAGGAGTAGTAGCTTTCAACATCACACAGTGAATCTACAAGGAGTAGTAGCTTTCCATCACAACAGTGAATCTACGGATAGTAAGTAGCTTCCAACATCACAACACAGTGAATCTACAAGAGTAGTAGCTTTCCAACGTCATCATACACAGTGAATCTGAGACAAGGAGAGTAGTGCAATTCCCCTCAATCACACAGTGAATCTACAAGGATAGTAAGAAGCTTTCCATCACATCACACAGTGAATCTACAAGGAGTAGTAGCTTTAACAACATCACACAGAGTGAATCTACAAGAGAGTAGTAGCTTTCCGATCATCACCACAGTGAATCTACAAGGAGTAGTAGCTTCCGCTCCACCAACACACAGTGAATCTACAAGGAGTAGTAGCTTTCATCAATCAACACAGTGAATCTACACAAGGAGTAGTAGCTTTACCCATCACCACAGTGAATCTACAAGGAGAATAGCTTTCCATCATCGACACAGTGAACTACAAGGAGTAGTAGCTTTCCAACATCACACACAGTGAATCTACAA